>JABFPB010000713.1:1626-32874 GCA_022817645.1 Ceratoteleas bidentatus
GAAAACCCTTTCCTCCCCCCACTCAACCGTGCAATCCCCTCGTCAGCTCCACGTCCGATTCGAAAAGGCCTCAACCGGCTTGCCCTCCGCGCTGTAAATTTCGCGATGCAATTACAACCGCGCGCTGCTCTTTTTTCGTTATTTATCATCCCTCTTCGCATTAAACTTGGCCGCGGGGAAAATGATTCGACTGGAATCCGAGCGCGGCCGCCTCGGGGCCTCAATGAGGCAACTGAAAATAGCGTCGCTCGGTGGCGTGTTCCCGATCGAAAAAGTAAAGCGAATCGGCCGAGATAAATCGCGCGCGAAAGACGATCGTGTATCGCGGCGCGGTGTGCGTGCGCCGATTGCGTACGAGGCGCACCCAAGGCTCACTTTGTCACCGAGGCCTCGTTCGAGCATTGGCGCCGACCAGTTGGTACCAATGGTGCGTGTCGTACCTGCACAAGCGCCTAATCGCTCGCCACCGCGTACAAGTGGCACAAGTGTTCGCGACTGGTAATACGCGGCGACAAAAAAAGGCGTCCGCAAAAAAGCGGCGGTGGGGCGCGCGCCGCACAGAAACGCCGCTGGATCCCAGACGCAGACAAACACATTATCGGCAACGCGCAATTTTCACTCGCGGGTTCGCTGAGAAGCGCGAGGAAAGTGAAATTGGCAGACGAGAAGATGAAAGTTGAGGTGGCGCCGCCGGGAGAGATTTTCGGAACTATAACCTACTGAAAAAATATAATATTCAATTTAATATTAAGTTGTATATTCAAAATTGAGGGTCAGTTTAAATATTAATTTAATATGAAAATTAATATTAATTCTAATATTAAATATATTCAGACAGACGAGGTTCACAATTTAATATTGTATTTCATATTAAATTTTATGTTAAATTTCATATCAATTTCAATATTAAATTTCATATCAAATTTAATATTAAATTCCATATTAATATAAAATTAAATATATTCACTAGGACGAGGTACACAATTTAATATTAAATTTAACATCAAATTTAATTTTTTATTTAATTTAATATGAAATTTCATATTCATTTTCATATTAAACGTAATATTAAATAGGGGTTCAATTTTGTATGTTAGATTTAATATTAAATGTTATGTTAATTTTTATATTAAATTTAACGTATATTTTTTTAGTAGGGCAGTGTTAAAAACTGAGTTATAGTTCATTGTAAAATAACATTTTTAATGTAAAATTCAATATTCAAGCTAGATTTAAAAAAATTAAAGCGTTACTGTAAAAGTGTGGTAAAGCTTTAATTTTAAAGTTAAAGTAGATGCTACAGATGTATAAGTTACAATAACTATATTTATATAGAAATACTTGAGTACTGGGACATTAGTTGAAAGTTACGGTTATTACGAGGCTAACCTATTTTGTTCATGAATTAATAATTTGATAAATATTCCCTGAAAAAAACGGGATACAAAGTAATTGTACTCCTTTTAATTGACTTTGTTTAAATCGGGAATTGGTTACTTGAATGTTCAATTATTTGTAATCGCTTCGTCGTAATTGTCAATTTCAGACACATCATGGTTAACTCAATTTTCTTCTAGTACTTGATTGTGTTTTATTTGTATTTTCCAAAATACAAAGAACAAAAGACATACAATTAATTAAAAAAAATAAAAAGTTAATTTAAATCATTAGATAAGTACTTTGAACGGAAATTAAATACAAATTAAACAATTTAGTTGGTATTGCATTATTCCAATATTAAGATTTTTTAACACCAGAATATTTGCTTGACCAGAATATTTACTTCTTATAAGTTATAATATAATGTTATAATTTATAACACTAATAAATGTAAAAAATATAAATAAATATATATAAATAAATAAAATGTAACCCTATTGAATACTTTACAACACTAAAAAAATATTAAATTACTGTACCCTACATAGACAAAATACTCCTGAAATATTTTAGAAAACTTTAAGTGTTTCTCTACTAAATCCTACGTAGAACAATAGACACATAGCATGGCAGGCGAAATCCACGTGCCGCAAATAGATTCCGCTTGCCGCAAGAAGATTCCTTTTCTAATTTTACCAACCCAGTATTCGTAACATTAGTAGTAATTCTCTGATTGGCGCGATGAACCCTCTTAACGCAAGAGGAATCCGGTTCTGGCAATCGGATTTTCATAACACTTTTAAGAGCGTTCAAGGCGACACTTTTGTCACGTGAAAAAAATGTTGAACTCTGAAGGGGAAAGTGGAACATAGTCAGACGTCGCGACCAAATCTTTTTGATTTCGCTACCGGTGATCTAGAGATAGAGATCAAAGTAGATCAAAATGCTGTCTAGACGTGATGATAGTTTCCTAATTGCGATGGGGTTCGAATGGAGGAATGAGCAAACGATCCAAAGTTGTACACGTGGTGTTTGGAGAATTTATTTGTTCATTAAAAGTGTCAAAATATTTGGATAACGTGCGGTCGATTTTTGTGGAGAAACAATCAAGCTGTCGAACTTGCGCAACTTCAAGTCCAACGCTGGTATGTCGGAAAAAATATTTATTCGACGATAAAAGTCGGGGAATAA
Source organism: Ceratoteleas bidentatus (assembly GCA_022817645.1). Classification (NCBI taxonomy): domain Eukaryota; kingdom Metazoa; phylum Arthropoda; class Insecta; order Hymenoptera; family Scelionidae; genus Ceratoteleas; species Ceratoteleas bidentatus. Next base: position 4,198 of record JABFPB010000713.1, read on the forward strand.
GGACCGATTGTGTTTGGGAAACTGTATTTCAGCAGATGGTAATAAATAAAAGGGAAATTGTTTGTCGGCGGCGGCTGCTCTCGCGTGACGAATTCGACTCTAATTCAGCATTATTTTAACAATTTCATCAGACCTCCAATAATAAATTTTACCCACACCCGAAAGCGAAATAAATTATCGACGAAAGTCCGGTCAAATGCACGTTCGATGTCTTGAGCAGATACTAAATACCTCAACAGGTCTCGATCTATAAATTTCCCATTTACCTACAAAAAAGTGTACCGTTAGTACTCGTGGAATTCGATAAAAGTTGAAAAATGTTATTTCCATAACCTCGACTTTTTCTCACAAACGATAAAAACCACACTGTCGTCGATCGAAAAAAAATCGAAAAAAACCCCGATGTCGTGTCCAAAGACAAAATGTTTGGGCTCTACCGTCATTGCTGGAAAATTTGTAGTGCGAATCCAAAAATGCGAGTAAGTTGTGTAAGCCACGCAGACGAACGCCGAGCTCCGACGCTGGCGCCAACTTTTCCCGGCCTCGACTTTTACCATCCGCATTTATCGTTTCGATTTATATCAAATGCCCGGAGAAGGTACGGGCCTCGTGGCCGTCAAGGATGATCGGCTCACAGCTCGTGTCGCAACTCCGACGTCAGCGCAAGTGTGGCAGTCCTTAACGAGCGATCCCGGCCGATCTTCGGCGACGATCGATGCCAAGCAAGATCGATCGGTTCCGAGAAAAGACACGATCTTGAAGCGAGGACTGCCAACTTATAAATGCCCTACCACAGAGTTCCCTTCCGCATACGATAATGACTATACTAATATAAAGAAATTGTTTACCGTTGCACACCCGATGTCAAACTAAAGCACAAAAAATGAACCAAATAAAGCAAAAAAAACATTCCAAGTATACCTGTTTTCTTTTATTGATTATAATTAGTCGAGAAATCCACCGCCTTAAAAAAACTAATTTAGGTTTGACCGAAAGTTGCGGTGGGATTAAATTGGTTATTACAAAGACAAATAATTTAGTAGGTTTTACGAAAAAAGATGTTTTTTTACTGTGGTTTAGTTAAAAAAACCTGAACTTATTATTAAATTTGTCATTTATTGATGATTTATTGATTTCATTTAATGACATTTGTTGTTATAAACAATGACCTATTCAAACAATAGTATAAAATTATTCCAATTAACGCTTTAGTAAAAGTAACCAAAGTTATGCAACAAAGAAAATCTTTTACTTCAGTTGACTAAACATGAACGACCAAATTTGATTAGGTTAACCAAATGTTGACCAACTGCTTTGTCAATCAAATAATTTAGTCAGCCGAAATTCGAATCAGTTAGTAAAACAATTTCTAAATATTCTAGATACCCAACTTAAAATCATTGTTTGAAATAATTTGTTAAGGGGACATTCCGATGCAAAAAACAAGTATGTATTAAAATTATCGCGTTGATTTTTTGGGATAATACATGCATGAAGCGATAAAAGTGACATATGGGGGCACCCCCTGAGGGGACCCCTTTCGAGAAAATCATGTCGACTAAGAGTAGAAAAAAATGTACTTATCGCTTCATTCACGTATGTATTATCCCAAAAAATCAACATTCTTCGATGCTTTTATTACATACTTGTATTTTACTTCGGACAGTCCCCTTAATATTCGGAAATTACGATAATCTAACTGCGACTAAACGGTTTCAGGTGAGGTGTCATCTCACTTAAACGCCTTAATGATACGTATTAAGGAATATGCGAAGCCTCGAGAAACTAGCCATCAAAGGGACATTGTGTCCCGACGCGGTCAGGCCTGACCTCAAAGCACCGCAACCGATCAGCCGGCTCATTTTAGAGGCAGGCTACTTGCGCATAACTAACCACGTGCCGGTGTAAGTGCGTTTTCTGCGCGACGCATGTATTCTCTGCCCCCAACGGTACTAACTATTCATTAAATCTTGAGAGCAAAGAGCGTGAGCGTGCCCATTACAAACGCAGCGGATAATAACGCTGCACGCCGCGTTATTCAAAAATTTCAAAAATAAAAAAAATTTACCGATTTCGCGACGATACGATCGCTCGAACGCCGCATTTTTATTCGGAATAGCGAGAAGACGGCGACTCGTTTTAAGGAGGTCATGTCGACTAAACCTTCTTCGCATTCACGGAGAATCGTTGCAGGCGATTGTGCGCATTCGGCTAAATTGGTAAAAGAATCTAGATTTTCGGAATTTTTTTGTTACGTGCCGGTTTCGGGGGCGCAAGTGTCTCGCGGTCAGTTTTCTGTTACAGTTCGGGAAAACGAAAGCGGAATCGACGCCGGGCGCATCCCGCGATTCGTTCGGCCTGAAAAAGTCAGGTGACGAAACGGCCGGCTTTTATTCGGTTTTCGAAAAGCCGAAAAAAGGCGCGCCCGCAATAAAAGGCCCGTGTTTTTCCAAAACACGGCTCGTTTCGTCACGACGCCGCTAGGCTTTGTCCTACTCAAGGATCCGGCGTTAGTTATGTGCGACACGTCTCGGGGTATCTTGTGTTTGTTTTATTAATGCGCAGCCAACCTTCAAACGTACAAATATAAATTAAACGCCGAGGAGAAAAAACGCCGAATGACCGGCCGAGCGATTGCGCGATGAGCCAAGGTTGAAATTTCACGTGAAACACAAAAAGCGAAGTTTTTGCGTCATTATCGGTGACGTATCAGCTTTGGAACTAGACGCACCGCACAATTTTGGCGTGAAAAAGGCGTTGCAGTTTATTAAATCGGTACCGGTAATTAATACTGATCAAAATTATTCGACTGATAACTGAACTGGAAGTATTGTTAAGGCAATATTTTTATACTCTAGGTCTATAAATTTAAATAAAGAAGTTTTCATACATTTAAATTTATATACACAGAGGAATGAGTAAGAAAATTGTTTAGATAAATAGATAAATTATTTCTCGGTAGGATTACTTGATGGAGATGGTATCTATTGTAACAACGGATTTACTGGTTGATAAGTGAATCTAGCTGAGAAGAAAACAATTTACGTAAATCGATGCATTTATATTACTCACAATGTGAGTCACGTGTCATGTTAATTTATTTTGAAGCTACTCTGAAGCGACGTGTTGTATGGAGAACAATGTACCGAGTAATATTCGCAACTTAGTATTGTAAAGTGTGACAGCTAAATATTGTAAAAGTCTTACAGCTGAAATTCCGCCGAAACTGTACAATATGGTTTACTCGTGTTCCATTTTCAACAATTTTTTTCGCAATAGGATTTACTAACATTATACGTTTCCCGCATTGTTTAACATGTCAGATTCAATATAATATATTTATTCCGTTTCGTGTTTTATATCATTTTGCAGATATTTTTCCAAATATTCAGATATTTAACTAAAAAAATTAATTGTATTGCTTCCATAAAATGTTATATTGGAACTATATAGTATTTACTCAATAAAAATATTTTTTTATTTCAACAATCGTTTTTATAATGGCAGGTAAACTTAGCAAACAACTTTAGTAGCACGATTAAATTTAAGTTCTTGCAACTAAATAATTTACTATAATCGAATTCCGTTTAGCCAGCTAAACTTTATTTATTAGGACTAAAAGTTTAGTTCATGTAACAAAATACTCACTATATTCGATTTTAGACTTGCTCGGTTAAAAAAAGTTTGATGAAAAATAGATCTAAACATGATGAAAAGCTACATGGAATCGTAATTGAACAGAGTTATTTTTTTATTAAAATAATGAATCTTGAACTCAGTACTTGACTTATTTAGTATAAGAAATTTAAAAAATTATCAAATCCTGATGATTTTCTCAGATCTATTTTTCATCAAATTTTTTTACTCCGGTGGTTGACTTAAATACGTAATGGCGACCAAAAAGATTTCGTTGACTTTGTTGTCTCCTTTTTTCCGATCATCTATAAAAAGTGAACTTGAGAAGGCTCCGTTGCATGCCATAATGACGACCCCGCAATGCACACAGTAATATACTACATCGTAATAACAGGCTGTAACATATTTATATCAACATGTAGCTTCACCTTCCCAAAATTAAACATCATAAAATACATATGATAGAAGAGCGCCTGATCAACACAATATACATTTTCAACTGTTATTTGTTTAATTTAAGTTACTGCGAACGTCCAGTGCTAAATCTGACGCTGTAAAAAATAACAACATAATTATGACATTTCTCTCGCCGTTTTTCAGACTGTTTATAGTGCCGTAAATACATTCCAAATATTTTTTTCAGTGTAGCCACTCGCATAATACCCGTGAAAAAAATATTTAATAGAATAGAATAGAAAATAATTGGACATTTTAAATTCTTTTGAATCGTTTTGAATACTGAATCTGAATCCGTCGAATTGTTAATACATTTCCACATATAAAATTGAAATACCTGTTTAAAACAACCCGTAAATTTTAATATTACTGGATATTATTATTGAAATTGTTGAAAATTATTGGCATTATTGTATTTAAGTCGATTTCAATTAATTTCGTTTCTCCAAAAGCTGTGCTTGTGTTTGTTACAAATAAGCATTACTAAACGAACACCGTTGAAACAAACACATTCCCGACAAATACAATGAAAAATAAACAAAGTCCTGAGAAAACAAAGTACCCACGAAGAATATATGCGCTCCATACAGTCAAGAAAGAACCTTTAAAAATGACTCTGTCACTACACTGAGAAAAAGGTTTAAGTAAATTTTATTATATCATTAATGAGTTGCGACGTATCCTTTCCTATCTGAACTAAATTAGTATGATTTCAAAGAATTTTTCCCAGATGATATAGTAAAATTTACTCTAACTTGTAGTAATGTCTCCTTGGAAGATATAATAAATTTGTCCAAATGAAATACGATACGTCACTATTCCTATATGATAAGGTAAAAGTTACTAGAATTCTAATAATTTTGCCTTATAAAAATTAATTCTTTATGAAGAATTCAAATTGTGTGCAAGTTCTGTCATATTTTAACCAGAAGAGAAAAGAATAGAAGATAACTGAGAACGATATTACGAAAGACGAATCTTTCCAAAAAGAAATTCATTTCTTTATTCTCAATTCTCAATCATTTCTTTATTCTCAATTCTCAATCATTTCTTTATTCTCAATTCTCAATCATTTCTTTTCAATATTTTTTGCAGGGAAACCTCGCAAACCATCTAGCCTTAATACAGCTCGTAAAATTATCCGTCCATTAATTCACAATCCAGCTCCACTTTTTTCTCCCCCAGCAATTTTAGCTCCCACTTCGCCGCCAGTTGCAAAATCCTTTTTCTCCGCGCTAAAATCAATTTTCAGCGCGAGCCTCCGGGGCGAAAACTTTTGCCTCGTTTTTACGGAAACGCCGCGACGTTTCGCCGTCAGCCTCTCGAATGAAGCGATTACCGGGGGGTTTTCGCGGCGATTATTTTCCGTTGCGAGCACTCTTCCGCGGTTAAGTGCAATGCGGTTAGCCGCGCTGCAACGGGTACACGCACACGCAGACCAGTTCTGTCGCGGGGCCGCTCCCAAGTCTGCCTGCCGTCTCATGATCGAATAGCCAGAACCGCCGATCTCGAATTCCCCGGCTTCCGTTTGCCCATCGTATCGGCATCTTATCGGCGCGCGCGTCACGAACGATTACGAGCCGCGTCCCGGGCGCAATCGAAATCGGTCTTATCGGTCGCGAAAGTTGCGCCGATTTTTTTTCACGTAGCCTCGCGCGTTTCGAAACTGGACTTTCGAGGTGTCACACTCTGGCGAGCGATCTTTTGAAACCGATCTTGCGCTCGAAAAGTTGTCGGCAATTATTTGTTATTGCCGGGCGACGTGGGTCCGCTCGCTTTTTGCGCAATTAAAATAATTTTATTAGAGCGCGGGTTCGGCGCGCAATGATTTATTGACCGGTCAATTAACGGTTCAATTCGGTTGGAATCCAGTTGATGCTTTGGCGCGCGACTTTTATTTCGTCGTCGGCCGTGTTACGATTAATGTATGTAGTTGATAAGTAGCTCGAAAGGTAGAGGGGATCGGTAATAGGGGAAAAAACGGCACGAAAAAGTTGCGCGTATCAATGTTGAAGTACATCTAGATACCGCGGTTCATTGTCTGTCAAAATATTGACGTCTGCCCGAGTAATGGGCTTTCTTAATTACCGATCGGGAATGATGTGGTTTTTGTTGCGCGAGTAGAAAGGTACCCGAAATAGAAAAAATTAATTTTATCTAGGACGAAATTAATGAGATGCGGCGCAGGGATTGTAATGAGGTTTGAATCGAAAGTCTACTTCAGTTGGGGTATCCGCAATGTTACCGGCAGTTTTTTTGCGCTTCGATTTTTTTAATTTAGGAGAATCTTTTATTTAGGAATGTCGTGACTGTTTATGGTGAGCCAATGAAGAATCGCTCGCACCATAAGGTCATGGTTGGCGAAAATAATTCACACTCGGAATGACGCACCGATGCCTCTAAAAGTACCAACTATTGACGCAAGAGCCGCACCACGTGTCGCGTCACCTTGAAACGGCATCGAAAATTCAAAACGTCGATTGTCTTATCTTCTCACCTCGAAATTCAGATAAAGGTTTGCTTCGTTCATAATTTATCGTGTTTACGGACGCCGCGCGCTGTATCAAAAGTTTTAACCACTTCGACTGTTACGAATGGATGATGTAAAAAGGCCTATTAAAATGACTTCACCTGAACGTTCCTAAAATCGAGAGAAGCATGCCATATTTGTGGAAGCGAACAAAAAAACGTCAGATACCTTTTTAGGGAAAGAAGGATCAAAACACTTTTTTTGCCGAGTTCGAGAACCATTTATTACAAAACTTAGTAATCAATCCTCGTATACAACTGTAACCAGTTCTTGTAAATATTAATTAAAAACAAATAGAATTTTATGTACATTAAACTTATTATACACAATTTTTTTTATAATAAACTTCAGAGGAGTATTCCATAATTCTGCCAGTTCGATGATTAAAATACATAACCTTACTTTTTAGCGCATACATTCGAATTATTGATATTTCAAAACATCGTAACTTTAGAAACATTTTAGGAACCATAAAAAAACAAAGCACCAATATAATTTTTTGACCTAACCGAAACGCGAAAAAGCAGAAGTCACTTCTTTTTGCGCCTTCCTCAGGCATCATTAGGCTAGGGAAAAAATTATATATCGACAAATCCGCCGAAATCGGCGTAACTCGATAAAAGTCGCCGTAACTTTCCATTGGTCCCACGTGGAATCGACGTGGAAATTCGGCGGAGACGCGGATTTCGCGTCGGAAATTTCCAGCGCCGCTGCCGCAACACTTATCGGGATCTGAAATCTCGAAAAAGCCGAGCGCCGCTGCCAATCGGAAGTATATTACGGATAAATGCAGAAAAGGGGATAAAAAAAGGCATAACGCTCCGTCGGGTATATAAATGGACTGGACTGCGATCCCGCTTGCCTTCGTCTCTCGCGCGCGCGACATTACGTAATGAGTAAAGTCGTTTGGTTAGCTCGGCTACTTTGCTCATTGGACGGCGCGCGGCGAGCCGTTCGTTCGGCCGTAACAAGCGTAAGAAGAAGGTGTCTCGCGTGAAAATTTGTGGACCGATTTCAGTGGTCGCGTCGCCCCTTCGCGAAATGTTATGACCTAATGTGATTATCCTGTTTCAGCCTTGGCCGTATATTTTAATAAACGTTATTTGGATCATTGACTTTGGATCATTCGCGTTAATTCCAAAGGGACGCTTCTCTTATAATCAGCTTTTCGGGGTAGAAGAAAAACGCAACTTCTTATCGAACATTTGTCGTCGGACTTCTCGCAGAACAGTTAGGCCATTTTCAGGATCTTGTTCCAATGTCGCTATTTCGCGCGACATTCCGCAAGTTGCCTTAATTAAACAATCCCGGTACCAGAGTGGACTAAATTATTCAAAAAGTTCGCCACTGTTTGAGCTTTATCTAATTCTCGTGGATATTAAAATTTCGGGATTATTCGCCGCGTCGGCGAGTAAACGGCGTGTCCTGAAATAATTATCCAGTTTTTGCCGCAACTTGCTTGCAAATGTCGCGATACGAAACATTGTACCATCGAATACGTGTTTTTAATGTTGTACTGGATATGCAAATGCGCAATATTTATTTCACGTCTATATTACGTTAACGAGAGCGGGCGTTTTTTTATCACGGCCGTCGGCAATAATCAGTGTAAATAATATAATTTATTTTCGCCGGCCAAGTGAAAATTAAGTTATAATGTCCGAAAATAAGACCGCCGGCGTTATTTATAACGGCACCAGGCTTTTTTGTCGCGCTCCTCACTGCAAACAGTAGTTTATTAAAATTAGAAAGCATTACGTATTAAAATATTCAAACGCTTGAAGAAGCTCGAGGCAATAATGTATAGTCGTATTATGTTAAGTTGATTTACCTCCTGCACTGTTTTGACCATTAGACGTTTAAAGGCGAGGAAAAAAGGAAGAAATGAGTATCAGTCGGGCATCGATGTCTCAGCAAAACATTTAACATTACTCTCACTTTTATCATGCAAATTATTCACTCCACTCGAATGAAATTTTAATACATTTTTTATTCGGCGCGCGCGGCATTATTATTGAGGCAGGTCCGAAATTATAAATATTAATATGAATTTGCGCCACGCGATAAATATTTCACCGGCGACACGTTGACTTAGGTTTTCAGCGGTTCGACTTTTATTACAACCCGTTACCCGCGTGCATACAGAGCCCGGCGTCCCGCAAAAAAATATTTGCACAAATTGCAAACCAAATTCCCGCGACAAAAAGTTGGCTTTCGTTCCTGTTTGTATATCAATATCTTTCGAAGTCAATGAATCGGACGTTTGAATGAGCCTAGCGCAGAGCATTATGCACAATCACAATGCGCAACGCCACCAATCCAGGTGCTCGCGCTTTCTTCGCCGATAATTTAATAAATGGCCGAAAATTTGTTTGCGATGAAGATTGAATGGGCTTGAGTTGAATGCGCGAGTTGAATTAGACGTTTTCATTCAGACTTCGATCGCAGAACAATCGAAAGTAACAGGTGATACTGTCATGAAATCAAAGCTGAAATTATCATAGCAAATAGTTTACGTCGAGCGCCGTATAGTGCAAGTGTACGAACGAGTTAACTTTTGTTCAGATAAATATGCAAATCCGTTCCAAGTGAGTTAAGTTGGCAATTTGTGTTTATGTTGGTATGATAAGTTGGGCGCGAGTAATTTATTAATTTATCGCGCAACGCGCGCCGCCGGTGTGAAATAGTAGAAAAACATTGTTTAACAAGCTCGCGTCAGCTGGCGCGCGGGGATATTTTCATTGCCGTGTTTTGATTGTCAATTATTGCTTTTATTCCACGCTGTAATAGGCAGTCCACGTTACATAAGTACTCTGAATTATTGCGCGACTCGATAATTCATAAATCAGTTATTTTGTAACCAGTTGCGAAATGAACTTGGCGGCCGCCGGGAACAGTTTTGTTACTGTCAAGTGGACAACTTTATACACCTTGCAGCGAGTTAAAGGAATGCCTTAGTCCGGCCATAAAAAGTAGAGCAGAAATTTACAAGATTTCACCGTGAGATAGTGTTTAACGAGTGGGATTTGACTAACTTAAGCACCTGATAAATTGGTTGAACCAATTGAAATATTGTCGGAGCAAGCGCGAAAAAAATTACGAAACATTTTACAAAGAATAACCTGCTAAAAAGTGTATGGAATCCTTTCTTTGAATTCAAGGACTTTTCTTGTCTAGTTTAGTCTATATCTTCTAATCTTTTCAATGTCCAAAAATGTTGACATTCTGGGTAAACAAATTTGAAAAGGTTTTGAACCAAATGTGTTCAAAAAAATGGAACACAAAATTTAATACTTGTAAAACGCGTACTTGTCATTTACTCAGATGATCCTAATTTGATAAAATTTCTTGCAATTGTAATGTAGTTACTGCGAAAATTTGTTTAATACGTAACTCCTCAAACTTCCTCAACACTCTTTCTGATTTATCCATTGAAACTCTTTAGTTCCATCAATTTTTATCTCGCTTTCCATTCCTACCAGACAAACGACTCCACCTCCCACTCGTCTTTTTTCGTAGAACCGACGGGAAAACCTCGAACCGAAACTAAACTCCGCTGGTGTTCGTTGCACCAGCCACGTCCCACAATCGCTGACCAGCAACTTATGAAACGTTTCATAAATAGCCGCGTGCCCAACAATATCTCTGCAAAAAAATCTCTGCACTTGCGAAAGCCGGCGCGCTTTGGTGCATTAATTCGCGTTTGTTTGGCGCGGCAGTAAAGCGCGTAATCAAATTTGACGTTTGCGACGTGAACGCAACAAACGACGGCGACGAAAAGCGCGCGCGTTTGAAACGGTAACTGATGTGAACTTGAATCAAGGACGCGACTCGCGGCTAACGAGAACAAGCGCTCGCGAGATTTCGCAACACGTATAACCTCTAAGGTGGAATGCGTTTAACGCTCGACGCCTACGGGACGCCTCTATAGCCGTCCCAGAACCTTGAGGAAGAACGTTGCAACACGATCCTTTGAATCTCGGCTGACTGCCAACTTAAAGGCACTACTATGAGCGCGTGTACTTACCTGCCCATGCACCTCTCACGCCGCTCTGTTTCTTTTCCGATCGCGCGCTCTCGCTCGGCTCGGCTTTGATACGCTTTTGCCAGCGCGCGCGACGAAATCCACGACCAGCTCATTTGGCAGCTCGCAAACAACTGCCGCGCCTCTTTTCGCGGCAGCCCATTTCCCGATTCAGGCCTCACTTCCGCCATCGTACCCCTTTCGTTGAACTATGCTGAGCTGGGATGAAATTCGAGCGTCAAGGTGCATCTAGGGTTGTGATGGGGTAGTTTTGGGTAACGGGGAGTGTCTGCGAATGGAGGGATGAGGGAGGAAGTGGGCTGAGAATTTGGGGATATGTATGCTGAGAAAATTATTCCAGGAAATTTTACCATGTAAAATCGCAACGTAATCGCGATGTATCGTATCACATGTGGACAAAATTGGTATAATTTTGAAGAAGTTTTCTGATATAGTAAATTTTACTTGACGTTCTATGAAAATTTACTACGTCGTCTAGGAATCTTCCTTGGAGGTATAGTAATTTTTTCCAAATGAGCGATACGTCGCAATTACTATATGATGTAAAATTTATTGGAATTTTAGTAATTTTTTATTTTGGTAGTAACACATATAGCACATTGCGTATGCACGTAAATATAAGATAACTGAACATGTAGTGAGAAAACTACAGTTTTAAAGATGTCCTATTGTCACAGGAAGAATCTTTGTGTGAGAGAAGGAAAATCATTTCTACAACACAACTTTTCGGCAAAGAGAATTCATGCGAGAGCAAGAAAATATGTTTGAAGTCAATGCGTTGACTGATTTTTGAGGGTACAAGGATTATGTTTTCTTTTGAAGACAGATATCTTACTGACAAAGAATGAAAATCATGTTAGGCCAGCCAGAATTACTTTTTGCGAGAAAAAATGCATATAATTATTGCCACAGAATGACATTCATATTCTGATAAATAGCCTTACGAACAGTAAATCTGGTTGACACAAACTCAAGATTTCTAAGAATATAAGTGGTAAAAGATAAGATAAACCATTATAGTGGTGCAAAGTACAATTTCAAGTGGTAAGGCGTACACTGTAAAAAATCCTCCGCCAATGTTACACCCATTGGTGTAAAATCAATCTATTTGTACATCACTTGGTGTAAAATGAAACCCTATTTGGTGTAGAATTGTTCAATTTTTCATCAGATAGTGTTCATTTTATACCAAAACCTGTTCATATTACACCAAAAAGTGTTCATTTTATACCAAAAAGTGCTGATTTTACTTCAAACTGTGTACAGATTGACTGATTCTACAACAACGGGTCTAAAGTTGGCATAATTCTCGAGGGTTCAAGAGAACTGGGACTTGAACCCCCGACCTATGTCGCAGCAGTCTGGAAGTATAACCACTTGGCCAAAGTCGTAATATTTACAAGACTTGTTCAGAAGTTCTATTTAAATACGTAATTTAAGTCTGAAATACTCTGAGAAATTCTGAAAACCTGTTTTTGAAAACACGTGAAATGTATGTTGACAATTTCGAAAGCAGAAGAATTTGTGTGATAAGAGGAAAGAAATTTTGAAAAGGTCAGCAACCTTTTACATGCTTTAACCAGGTTTAGTCAAGTGTAAACAACAATCAAAAAGTTTCAGACAGTCAAAACTGCTGGCCATAAATGTCTAATTCATGCCCAGCAATAGGATATCACTAGTTGTTTATAGAAGTCGAAGAAAAATAATGAAAAATTTTGCAATGAAAATGAAAATTTACAATGAAATGAAAAATTACAAACTGTACTTAATGCACGGAAAAAAATTTGAACAACTAAACGTAAAACGTCTGAAACAAATGAACATTTAAATAAATCAGGTAAAAGTTTGACTGAATCAGCTAAACTATGGAGTTGAACTAGGTTTTCTCGTTTACTTGTCTCTATTTGAGGTAAATATTTATACTTGAATTAGGTAAACTTTTTTTTCCGTGTGGTGTGTTAAACATTACAAATTTCGCGTCATGTAAACGTGGTTTAGTAAAATTTTGTCATCTTTTGAAAAGATTGAATATTTATAAAAATGCACATTGGAAAAATTGTCCTTACATACTGATAATCTGAATTTAAGGAGAATCTTTAAATGAGAAATATATTTTGCCCTGAAGTACATTCGCAAAATATTAGGAATCCAAAACTGAAAGATTATTCATCAGAAATTACTACTTCGATCTTTCAAATTTCATTAGACAACATTAGAACCACCGATTCTTTTCTAACAATCTCCAGACAATTTCCAGACTTGTTAAACATAACTCATGCTCTACAAAATACAACATCCTAGCAAACGTAATTCTCCACTTAGCCTCAAACGTTACTACATCTTCAAAACCTCGTCATCTCTCCCGCTAAATCCTCCCAATTTTCCAAAAAAATCTCGAAAACCTGCCTGTGCCGTCGAATGTCGACACACCTCCCTAATCCCATCGCTTTCCGCTTCGTTCGCCTCGACGGCTCGGAACCTCGGCGCCTCGGCGACCTGCGTTAATTGGCCCGATGATCGGGCACTCCTCGGGCCGGCGGACATTTCAATTTTCCCGAAAAAAACACCGACGGCTCGGCGTCGTAAAATGGTTCACCGCGTCGCTTCGTCGTAAATCTCCGGCAAATTGATTCTTTACGAGGCAGAAATATTTTTCGAATGACACACCGGGCCCGGCATGAAAACACGGCTTACGCGCTCGGACACTTGACTCTGCCCAAATCTGTCTTGATTTTCGACTTAGTAACATTAGAGGCTTAGGTGAATAATGGTGAAAGCTACCAGGTACCACGGCGGCCGTTTTTGCCTCGCCGCAGGCACGTTTTTTCGAATCCGCGGCGCTCGCGGATCAACGATGACATCACGCGATTTTATGTGCCGCGACGCGTTATCTAAGTGCCACATACACGTTTTTTCCCCGACAATTCCCATTTACCCGCGAAGATGGCCATTAAGTTTGATTTGTTTTAAAAGTTTATTGTCGGACGTAATTCAACTTTTAACAACACCATTACCACTTGCTAACGAGAACGGTGTCCAAGGGTTACGTAACTCCGCGTTTTATCATTGACATTCGTTTTTGCGCGTTTCTCCCTCGGCGTTTCATCATCATTATGCTATTCAATTAACGTTATCAACTTACCCAATAAAAAATGGCCGGTGTACTTGGTTAGCTATTCCAATTATTAATCATTTGACATATTTATGCTGGAAAAACTGTAGCCGCGCGAAACGTTACACATTGCTGAACAAAGTCTTTGTGAATTTTGCGTGTTAATATTCAAAGGCTTATTTGATAAGTGCATGTAAGCGGCGAGAGAGTGAAAAAATTTCCAGCTCAGCTGATTCAAAACACATTAAAAGATAAATTACTCATAAATCATCGCATTTTATGCAGACAAAATGCGCGAAAAACTTTTCTTTATCGCACTCGGAAAACAGTGTCTTTAATTGGATTCTCATTACTGAGCTAACGGCGCTATGACGATTGTAATTTAGTGTCATTGGCTGATTCTTATCGACGGCTCGGTGAATCCATTTTTTCGGTGGAAAGTCGGAAAAAGGCTTTTCAAGTCGGTCAATTTCAGATTCGTATCTGAAACCTGTGTTTCGGGCGTTTTTTCTTCCTTTGGTGCGCGTTTTTTTGGAAAGCATTAATTTCGGTTGTCAAATGGTAACTGTCGCTGTGAAACTCGTTTGAATCGTTTGAAGGTGCACATAAATTTCGGGGGCCCCGGGCGCATGTCACAATTCTCGTAGAAAATTGGTAAATATCTCATAAGTAGAGATGTTGCTTCGAATTTATTGGACATTAAATTGTAAGGTTTACGATTGAACCGACGGCGGCGGATTCTGCCTGATTATTGGGGGAATCGGATTTATTAGACGAGCACAATTGTAATCGGATTAGTTAAACGCGTGATTAATGTTTTATTAAAAGGTTGTTGATGTTCGGTTAAATGTTAATTGGAATATTATTAACCAACTGCATGTGCAGCTGGTCTCACATGAGACGTCATTGAAATTAACTTGTACTATAAAAAGTTAATAAATTCAAATGACATTATGAAAACATGAAATATGTATTTTTTCGGTCATAAAACGCCGCGCGAAATGTCAAATTAAGGCCACTCGCGAAATCGCGCGGATTCGCGTGCTCCGCTGAAACCCGCGAATGCGGCGAAATCAGCACTTTTTCGTACCAATTTCCGATTGTCATTGTTACCGAAGGTTAAACATACATGACTTATCAAAAGACCGTCCGATCATTTTCAACTTCCAGCCAATCGTCCGACGAGACCATTTTTCGGAATATGAAAAAGACATTAGAATTGTATTAAAATACATTATAACGACGCATTAATCGTCGCCATAAATCAACAAAATTAAGTGTCAGATCATCAAGCAACAATAAATTACCGCCTCTGATGTCTCACTCTTTCCTCGATATTTATTATATTCCACGACAATTTACGCGTTGACGAACTCAATCAATTTCTCGTTTCCAGCATTTCTCCCCTTTCAAATTATTTCGATTTTGTGTACACCGAGAAAAAAGTATATTAATTTTTCATATATAGTATAAAAAAGAGGACTATATGTAAGACAAAAAGAAGTTTCAAATACAGTATATAATGTTTAATAAAAATTTTAACAACTCTAACATATGAAAAGGTAAATCTGTTACTTGTTTAATTTTTTATTTACTATTTTCGCAAGGGTTACAGTCACATTTTCTTATACTTTTTTTCTCCGCGTACCTTTCCTGCATGGAACCTCTTATTACCCTCTTTTCTTTTCCTCCGACTTTTTCTTTCAACTTTTTCATCCAGCTATGTCCAATCGCAACCGAACCCCACTCGAAGAAAGCCACAAAAATGACGAAAATAAAAACATAAATTTTGATCGTAACAAAAAACCGAGATAAAGAAACGTGTAGGCCTTTACACAAAGTGCACCAGAGGCGTATAATGGATGACGCCGGTCCTTCGGCAACGTCTCGACGTCAACGCGTAGCCCTTATCCGAAAGTATTAGGGCCCTAGTTAAGCGCTCGCTACGGCACTAGATCAACGACAAGTTTCGGCTCTCGACTTTCATGTGTCCGATCGGCCAACGGGAGTACCCGGGATTGTAAGGGGCCGCGTTTAGAAACCGGCGCGGTTGTCCTCGAACAAATAGAAGATCGCGCTCCTCGAAACGTCCCTCGCGTTCCTCGAGAAAAAGGGGCCCGCAGGAGCGAGGCAGAGGGAGGCAAAAAAGCGAGACACGGCGAGGCGAAAAAAAGCGAGCGCAACGAAAAAAGAAATCCGAGCAAACGCTCGAGCGGAGAATCTCGTTCTTTCGACTACCGACATCGTCACCCTTTCAAGTCAGGGGTGGGTAAAACGATGGCGAGTAAAGTGGTCCCCAAATATCGCTGGCGTTTCGAGGATTCCGAAGCAGTGGCAGGTAAACAAATAAAGGATGGGGAAAATTGCTCTACTTTTCGACCTGCGGCCGAATTTCGGGGATTTGATCAGGAAATAAATGTGTCGAAAGAGAGTGTCGGGGAAAGTCGTCGGGAAAAGTCTGAAAGAAAATGCCGAGTTGAAATTCTTGGCGTATTTCGCCGAGCGCATTAATCAATTCGAAGGCTCGGTTATCGCGGCCAATAAGGAAATCAGAAAATCAGGTTTTTTCGACTGTCCCGCGTCGCACGTATGTATCGCGACTGCGAACCTGGAAGTGCATGGCACGCGTGCATTTTTCTTGCGACGGAACGTGTATAATAAACGTAAATATACCAGTCGCACGTCTCACGTGTGTGTCACATGATCCATTCCTCGTAGGAAAGCTCGAGGTACCGATTAAAAAAAAGTTCTAACGGGACCCGCTGCAAGCCGAAACCGCCATTAACAACGAGTCTTTTATCAGGAACAGGTCTTATCGTAATTGATGACTTTTCGTCACACGTATTGGGCAATTCATTAGTACCGATGTGAGCCGAAGGATCCATTTTGACAGGGCTGATTGATCACGACCCGCAATGCCACTTTCTCGTACGAAATATTGACAAATATTTATCATACAGGTGCCTGCCTAGTGATTCGCGGACAATTCGCATTTGTTTTTGTAATCGAAACGGAAATCGCAAGATTGGCCGAAGCTAAGCGAGTGTGTAAAAGGTCTTGGGAAATTGCCGAAACGATGATCTTCGATGGGTCAGGTGGGAAAGACCATAAAAGTCTTTTATTACCAAACTTTAATTACTGGCGCTGTATGTAAGCAAAATAGTATATGTCCTAATGGAGGTTGTAAAAGTATTGAACGTTTGAAATAGGATGAAACCGGAGACTGGAACATGTTTCTGCGAGGAATGGCAGGAGCACATCTGCCATTTATAACAATTCTGAAATTTGTTTCAACCTGGCAGTTATTTTAACTCGCAATAAGTTTTATTGGAGAGTATCTGTGATACACATAAATTTACTACCGGAACGATTAATCTCGAATCTAAACCGTGATTCTCTTTACCATTTCAATAAACCAATACCTCGAATGAAAACCTTTCTCATGTTTGAAAAAGATTTACAACCAGGTACTCCCACCTTTCGGCGACGTTTCTGCAGTAAACATACTCTAAATTTACATTCCTATTTGACAGTGCAGTCTCGGCTTTCTGACCGAAATACCTTGCCGAAAAACGAGCGAAAGAAGCGCAAAGAGAAAGGCCGCATCGAGAAAGTCGAGACACTTTTTCGGTCTAGAACTATTTTTTTGTCGGCGGCGGCGAGAAAAAACGGCCGATTATACGATACCCGGCGAGCGTCTCGAACACGAAAAAAGGTCCGGCGCATAAAGTGTCGACGAAAACTTGTAATTGCCGCGCGATAACGCGCGCAAAAGCACTCGCGGTAGCGCGGAGATATGCAAGTGGCGGCATTTTTCCCATAAGAACGCGCGTTTTATGCCGCTGAAAAGTGGCGGGTGCCGAACGCCGACTAATGAACTCTTTTCGCCGCGTATCTGATTCTGTTACTCATTAATGCTCGGCGTTTTTTCGGGACGTTTTTCGTCGCGTTTTGCTCGTCGCGCGGAATAACATGCGACACTCGATAATCGATAGATTCCGCTCGATTTGCAAACTCGCCAGCCGCCCCGCGTCTTATCGACGCGCTCGCGTGAATAACAGAAGCAGAACCAGTTCGAGGCCGATTATCGCGCGTGGAATTCGACATCTCGTTTCTCGCGAGCGACTTTCAGCTAAGCTTCCGCGGCGTCGGCGTTCGCGTGCTGCCGAGACCCGGGGGCCTGTTATTAGAAGCAACGAGGACGATCTTTCACCAGCACGTGGACCGAAACAACAGGTTGCGAGGCTGATGAAGAGGAAGCCGTAACGAGCCCCATTTTCCATTGTATTTTTTTTATTCTCATTGAGAATAAGAAATATTTTTGTTCAAAATAGTTTCAAAAACTATTTTGAAACTATTTTCAAATTTGTTGAAATTTTCAAAAAATTTCTTTGAATTTTTGCTATTTAAAACATTTTCCATTCCATATAAATTCGGTAAGAATTGCTTTGATAATATTTGCTTTGATAATTTTTAAGAATTGCTTTGATAATTTTTTCCAATGATAAAGATCAAAATTTTCCAATTTTGATCTTTAAAATTGGAAAAAATGATCGAAATAATATCGAAAACTAAAATAACTATATTTTTCCTGAAATCTATCCACTTTTTCAACATATTGCTACATTTACAACGTGAATAAAAATCTGCTTAAATTGCAGAATAAGTTGAAGTGTAAAAAAAATTATGTATTTTGAAAAATGTTGTACATCCAAACCAAACTAATGAGGGTATTTCCAACTAGCGGTTCGATCGCGCTTAACCACCGAATTTGCAGATGTTAAAAAATGTTGTATTAAGTTACGATGCTCGTACTATGATTACCGCTCGCGAGGTCCGCGTTTACAGCTGCGGTTTTGCGGCTTGTGGCAAACGCAATCGACAATCCTTCTCGTTTACAATGTAGTCAGCGGGTATCCAGTAAGCAACTAAGACGAACGAATTATCGCACCAGTAACAACCTGCTAACCTAACTCCCGACGGTATCAGCTTCTACCAAACACATTTCGACAGCACGTGCTAGATATCCCGTACCTTAATTTCCAGAAGCCCACCATTTTCCAAACTATCGCCATTTCAGTCCAAACAACAGACCCAGAGCACAACACACTGAAAATAATTTATTCAGAAGTTTAGTCTGATCAAATTCTAATTTTTTCTAAATTTCTTTAATTTTGAAGTATTTTTAATTTACTAATACGCTTAAAACATACCCTTACCGGATAAAATAATGTATTTAGAAAGTTACGTTTTCAAGACGGGCGGTCATAGAAAATGGTTTGGCACACATCAAAATATCAAATAAATACTATCATTCCGCCTTAAAGGTTCTTACAAATTATAATCATTAAAAAAAGACAGGAAACCTTTGTGATATGGATACGGAAATTTACAAGAGAATTCAAAGAAACTCGTACGATTATAACGTTGAAACTCATTGTAAATTTCTAATCGGCAGAAAAGGTTAGAGTATTATATGAAATCTTTATAGAAATCCCCTATGAATTCCTAAATTGTTATCTGCAATTCAAATATTTTCTTGAAAAAACATTTTATTAAACATTTTCTATCGATTCCTAAGGTTTTTGAGGAGCCGTTAGAAACTTTAATAATCGATAGGAAATGTTTAATTTAAGGAATTCATATGGAATTTCTACAGAAATTTAACACGGGATACACTCTTAAAAATAATAGATTAATTATAAGAAACCTATCTTCTAAACGTCGATATTCTTATAAAAAGACTTCCACTTATGCAAAGAATATCCTACTCAAGAAGAAAAGCTCGTTGAAATGTAAGATTTCTTATATTAACCCCGTATGGAAATAGTGGAAATAAAGATAAAACCGTTTTGTGATCTTTTTGGTACCTTTTTGCTTTTTATTTACATTTCTTCACAGCAATGGTTGCCGATTTGACTAGTTTTCGTTTTGACTAGCCTCCATGACAACCTAACTACTTTAAATAACAATGAACCACTGCCCTTCAAACTAACAAATTACACAATAATTCCCCTAATTAAACCTACTGAACAACGCTGATCAATGGCACAATACCCGGCCACCTAATCAACTCCCTCCAAGACAAACCACGTAATCAAAACTAATCCTCGAAAAGCCCCAATCATACCGCCCAAAATACCCCCTCCTCATCTCTCATTGACGCAACCCGTCGACTAATTAAATCCTGCCACGCGGTTTTACGCGGCGATAAAATTACAGGCTCATAAAGTTCGCGCGCGCGTATCAGAAATCATAACCGGCCGCTTTGCATAATGAGCGCGCCTCCCCCGGACCCTGTAATATCTTCATCGAAATTTGGGGCAGTGCCTTTTTACCGCGCCCGAGCTGCACGCCATTATCCGCGCCAAATTCGGGGATGCATTACCCGCACATTACGCCGCCCCGTATAAGCAGTCGCAATCTATAATCAGCCGTTCGGCGGACGTTGAATGCGCGTGTACCGCGTTTCTGCCGAAGAACGGCGCCACCTCGTTCGCGCGACCGGTATGCTGCATTAGCCGGGCTCTAGGTGCCCAAACCCGGCGAGAATTACGAGGAAACGTCCAGCCCCGGGGCTAAACTCGACCTTATCGGCCGGGTTTCGTTGCCGTTCATTAGCCAAGTCTTCCACGGCTTCCCCTGGCAGCGCCCCCTACCGAGACGGTTTCGGCGACAGCGATGCTTTTACGGGTTATTAAATTGCGAAACTGTAGATCCCTTTCGCGACACCGGAGATCGAGGCGCGATCGAAAAGGTCAGCGGCAATTACCGCGAGGTGTCGGTTTTAGCGGTTTTTAATTGACGGAGGTAATTGCCGGGGACGAGGTCGACGAGGGTTGATTACTTTTTGGCGACACGGCAGCCGGTCTGGGGGCTCGGTAATTGACGAGAATTGGCTGTGAAATTGATTCGGGACAACGGAGTTGGGTGGTTTTCGAAATTGAGAAAAATGAGACTGGCAGACGCGTGTTTGGTTTGGGAGGCAGAGATGATGGTAATTTTTTTATCTTGAACCTGAAAAGTTCCAAAAGAAAATTAAGTAATGGTGAGATAAAATGCACGGAAGTGTTGTAGTACATTAATGTAGAAGGCTCAAGTCAGTTACATTTTTTACGGACTGTAAAAACATCGTGTCTAATTTTAAGCCTTTTTGGTAAATAGATGACAAAAGTGTCTTGAATAAAGACATTTTTCAAGAAATAGATACCATAAATGTCTAAACGTCTGAAGACTAGACACTTACAAAGCTGTATTTTTTGTAGTGCAGATCGGGAGACAGGACTATAAGGACAAACTTATCGGCACAAGGATAAATACTATTTCTTTGCTGAAGTAGTCAGCAAAGAGTATTCAGCAATCAGGTTATTTTGTCTTGAAGTAAATTTGACGAACCGATACCATATATCCAGTTTGCTGCTCCATAAAAAGTGTCTTTGTCAAAAGTGTCTGACCTAACTAGCTAAGACAGTTGACTGGTCAGAGTTTCAAAAGCTACATCGAAAGTCCTCTCAAATTTGATACACTGTCACCATAACGCCGTACTAATTAATGTCGCCGCCTGAAAAATCCAGCGTTTCCACTCTCGCCCGAGAGCCTTATCAAGCGATCTCCAAACCCACTATAAATAACAGCGTGCGGGTACCCAAGTCCCGAACTACCTTTCATAAGCCCGGCGCCGGGATTCCAAAAAACTACGACCACCTCTAGAACATCGCATGTCTCCATTCGATCCGCCGGCCAGAAAATGCGTGTCGATTTCATCGCTCTGTCGCAACGGATACCCTGTCGCAACCGACGTTTTCCGCGGCTTGGAAAAATATTGAAACAACGGTCGCGATCGCCCGAAATGAGCCCTGATGGAGCTATCGGGTTACCACCTGTTAGTCCTAGCAAAGCCAACCGTTGCGTTCATAACGCAACGAAAATATTTGTCCTTCGGATCGATTTTCTTTCTTCGAAACGGAATCCCCCACTCCAAACCCAAATTACTCGCCGAAAGTCACTGGAATCATCCCCTGGTAAAAACATATCTCGTTTAAAATCGTTTGTAAAAGTTCAAAATCGTACAAAATCGTTTAAAATCGGTTAAAATCGTTTGCAATCGTTTATAATCGGTTAAAATCGGTATAAATTGCAATCGTTTAAAATCAGTTAAAATCGTTGGGAATCGTTTAAAATCGAATAAAATCGTTGGCAATCGTTTATAATCGGTTAAAATCGGTAAAAAATTGAAATCATTTAAAATCGTTTAAAATCGGTTAAAATTGTTTGCAATCGTATAAAATCATTTGCAGTTTCTTTTGCAAAACCGTTTGCAAAATCTTTTTTTTTACTAGGGTCCTCTAACCAACCCTCTTCGACCATTTTTTGCGTCACACTTCTCGGTTTATTTGCCGAGGCAGGTGACTCGACGTTGACGTTTTACACGGAACGTCTGCATACAGAGCGAAATGTGAGCAATGCTGAGAACGTCGCAGGTTCCGCGGGAGGATACGCGATCCCAAGCATCAGACTTATCGAATATTTTGTGGTTCATCGGGAGGCGAGAGGACGGGTGGAAAAGGCAAGACAGGTGATGCTGGGCCCGAGGCACCGGGCCCAGACGCGCACATACACGAACACGCACGCAGCCTCTCGTGCGATTCGAGCACGCGGGCGCAAAGGCATTTTAACACACGGCATTCCTGTTGTCGGGCCCGAGACGCTTCAGTTGGCAACGTGGCGCTCGGATGCAGGGTGAGTGCACCGATACTCGGAACCGATTCAGCCGAGGAATACTCGCCGTTTTGCATATTTCGCTTCCGCCGGAAGTTGTTCCTCGAATTTATCTGTCCGCCGAATTCGAGAACCGGATTGGTGCATCGATTAACCACTCAAAAGACGAGCGAGATTCGCCGATTAATTTTTTCAAATTTATGTCGCCAGTTTCGTTCGGGATTCGGCTGATTTTGGAGGTCATTGGGGGTGTTGCTGGTGCCCCCCGATTTTAATTCGCAGGTGTTTTTTTGGGCGAAGATTTTTGATAACGGTGAAAGTCGACTGGTCGAGAAAAGGCCGCCGTTTTCCCCATGGCCGGAGCCACTGAAATTCGGGGCCGCGTAACAGGTTGCTCGTATCAGGCTGAGTCCGATTACGTCGGACCAGATTTCACCGGTCAAACGGACCTAGGCAGCAGGGGCAAAACACGGCAATACGATTTCCAGCCGTGCAGACGATGAAAAACTTCCGGGACAAAAAGCGTCGTGCAATTGAAAGGACGGCTGACGAAGGAGGCGGAGTGGAAGAGAAAAAAGGCGCGACGCGGCGGCATCACGCGATCTGTCAGCGACGAATTACAAATCGTCAAAGTTCAACGTGATTACGAACGAACCGGGATTATGTCACCGCGAGCCGAAAGCCATTTTCCCTGCCGTTACTCATTCGATAACTATTTAACGTGCGATACGATACATAATTCATCGGACGGCTTCGCGCTCGTTTGACCAGCATGGAGATGTCCATTCTTCGTTTTTCAGCGGTCTTCGAAAAGTGTGCTTTGATCGATTGATTTCCGCATGTGCTAATCTGGGAATTCAGACTTTTTAATGACATCATTACTGATCGTCCTAAGGGAAGTTAGGTTGGGGAAGTGCCAAAATCAGCTTGAGCCAAAGCAAAAACGATTCAACACTGAAATAATGTTTTTAAAGCTTCCTAAAAGTTACATCTCGATTCTACTTTTCCACTCAATGACACTTCAAACCTAAATCAAAAATTTATTTACTCTTTTATGCCACGTAAAAAGTCAGCTGAAATTACTGTTTCACCTTTGAATAATAACAGCCTCGCCGTTATAATTTTCTCTTTACTCGTTAAAGGAACTGTGATAAAAGTTTGAAAAATTCTTTTTACTCAAAATGCTTGAGATGAGATCGAGTCGATTTCGGTGACCAATTACATGGTTTCGTGAACGTGAAGATGAAACGGGCCGCGGTCGTGCGACGTTTTCGCTCGGCCGCGCCGAGATCAATTACTCTATCGCTATTGAATAATAACACAATGTGCGACCACACAGGGCCGATGTACTGGCTTGCATATATTTAAGGCGACGTACGGGAGATATCTTTCTCAGGTGTTCCGTTCCACCTCGTTCGATCTCTGTTGCTCGCGCGTCGCCGTTCTCCGGACAAGCCGGGCTTGTGTTACGGCAGCGCGTGTATAAAGTTGGCATCGTGCGTTCGTTCGGTTCATTCATAGAGGCTCGGTGAATGGCGTGTCGAGTGCCGTACAGTACACGTGGTATGACAGCTCCGCGTGATTTACTTGGTGCATTTCGTCGCAAGTGACACCGTTTGGCACATGTCAACTTTTGGCACAAAACCCCCCATATCACTGTAAAAATTTCGACGAAAACCACATAAGAGCACCCGAAAAGTCGAATTTAAGACCAAAGAATTGGAATGTCAATTTAACAGAGTTTGCATAGTGCCACTAAACCATTCGGGACCACATTGGGTTCACATTGGGTTCACATTGGGGCCACATTGGGACATAATTGGGTGGGACCATATTCGGACCACATTGGGACCACATGGGGACCTCACTGGGACCTCATTGGGACCACACTGGGACCACATTGGGTTCACATTGGGGCCACATTGGGACCACACTTCCCAGCTTCAAAAATCTTCGCCCCGCTTTTTGAAGGCGAAAATCGAATGCTGGTGCTGATTATAAAACAAGAATATCTCTCCATCAGAATTACAAACCTCGCTCGCTTTTTTGTAGCGTTTTGTATCGTGAAAGGTGAACTTGAACTAATCGCACAAACCAATTTCTCGCTGGCAAATTGCGATTAAGACGTTTCGAAAAGTAAGCGCACGGATCAATGAATCGCGCTTATAATGATAACCGCTTCGCGAGTCGCGGCATGGATCCGTCCCGCTATCTCGAGCGATCTGAATTGTTTCGATCGAACGCATTAACGCTCGAATTGGACGTAAGCGACATACGAAGAAACGCGGCTAGTATTTCAATACGGTTAATGATATTGAATAATAAAGCTAAACACGCAATCTGATACGCGGTGATATATGACACGGTGGCGCTGCTAATGCAGCGTAACAAGAATGCAGTCATTAAATGATCGGGAAAACAAACGCGTGTTAACTGACTGTAAAATAAGAGCATATTTGCTAGTATCGGCCGATTTTTCGCGATCGGTCACGTGTTCGCCAATCGGGCCGAGCGGTTAATTGCGGTATGAAGTTTCGTCTGAAAACGCAATTACTCGTCTAATTTCGCAAGGACAAGCGTATCGGTCTCGTCCGGCCAAAAATAGCCTGCAAAAAGTGTGTCGTTAAACTCGGAATGAAATAATCATCCGGGAATAATCGTCCGGGCAATCAATGCCCCTCTCATTCATATGCATACATATTTTATTGTCGCGCTTTTTGTATTGCCGCGCTCGTCGTACTAATGAGCAGAAAATTAGACTGTAAACGTTAAAAACCGGCATTAGTTATTCTAACTTAATTGACCGCGTGAATTATGAATGAACCGCGCAATCACTCGTTGCCACTTCTAATGCTCGAGCGAATCGATGCGCGGTTCTTTCGAGCGCTGAATAGACGAAACGATGACATTTGCGATGCGCAATGTCATCTTTTATTCGGCCGCGTCCTGTTAAGCCGATGGCATCGCATCGAGCTAATGACGTCAGACACCTAGCAGGCGCCTCCCGAGATTTCGCTTTTTGCTCACTTTTTTGCATGACCTTCTTGTAAGTGGGTGCATGTATCTCTGTAAAACAGCCTGTTGTGCCGTGGCTTTTTGCTCCGGCCTGGAAGCCCGCGACTAATAACCGAACATAGGTGCGCGCGGGCGAAAAAGCCCGCGCGTTGTTGCCAAAATATCTTTATTATTTAATTACGGGGCCATCCTTCATTGTCACGGCGCCGATAACATCTCGTTTTTTCGGGACCGACCGTTTGAAATCTATTTTCGTGTTTCGGGCGCAAAACGAAAAAAGGCGCACGAGCACCGCACGTCATCGAGCCCCACAGACGCAACAGTGATTGAACAAAATTTTTTCGCCGCTAAAAGTCGTCGAAAACACAATGTTACAAAACGTCGTGTTTCCAATAAATCAGCGTCTGCGGCGCGCGGCTTTTTTCCCCGGATGATTGATTCGTTCCAATTCCTTTTCGTATAATTATATGTAATTACGATAAGATTGGCTGCGAGCGCACTTTTCCGACTGCGTTTCGTGGCCGATCTAATGACAGATTAATTGCGCCAACACAAGTAGTCGTTCGAAGAAAATATTGAAACCGCCCAGGCATGCTTCGGCGCATTGTGGCCCGGGTAAAAAAATCCGAATGAGATCGGATATGATCATCTTTTTATCTAAATCAGGTCAGAAAACTATCTAAACTGAACAAATGCGATCTCATTGAGATAGTTTTTATATTATTTTTTACTATTGTAAAAAAATTACTTTCTTCTTGTGCGCGCATCTAAAACACCCCTATATTAAAAAAATTACTTTTTTACTGTAGTAAAAAAATTACTCTTTTACTACAGTAAAAAATGACTTTTTTACAATAGTAAACAAATAATTATTTTTGTACTATACAGGTACTTTAGATGCTCGCAGTCAAGAAGCGCCAATATAAAAAAAGCGACGGATTCTCCGAAGGGAGCAGGAATGCGGCCCGGGTGAATCGGCGCGGCTCATTGTTTCAAAATTTCCTCGTGACACGTGTTTTCTGGGGTCCCCGTCTGGTGGCTTGGCATCGCTGATAAATCTCGGCCGCCGCGGGAGAAGGGGGGCCCACGTTATTTCTCATTTCGAGAAATCTAATGAACCGGTCGGAGAGTGGCGTGGGTCAAACGCGGCCGTAATCTCCTTAAAATCTAAAAGCCCAGCCCGCCTGCCTCCGCACAATGTCGACTAACGGGTAGCGAAAACCTGTCCAACCTTTCCAAAAGTCGCTTGGTCGGAGCGAGAAACACATTTTTTCGCTCGAAATCGACTAGGAGCGCGATCGGGGGATGCGGGGGAGTAACAGCCGAGAGGTAATGCCAAGTTTTTTTTCCCCGGGAGATAATCGCCGATAAATCAGCGATCACGCAAGTTCGTCTCCGGCGACGTTATGGAATGCCGTGATTGCTTGGATTCGGAAACGCAAGTGGAAG
The DNA here is from genome assembly GCA_022817645.1 of Ceratoteleas bidentatus. NCBI lineage: Eukaryota > Metazoa > Arthropoda > Insecta > Hymenoptera > Scelionidae > Ceratoteleas > Ceratoteleas bidentatus. The sequence continues at coordinate 31,159 of JABFPB010000713.1, forward strand.
TCGGTGTGGCAATCGGCCGGCGTTTTTCCGCCGAGGAAAAACGGGTGATTGCAAAATCGGGATGACGCGTTGCGTAACGTGTCGAACGAGGAAGACAGGTTTTGCGCCGCTTCGTGAGAACCTAGGAGAAGCTAAGGGGATCCTTGGGGGGAGCTGCAAACATCTGTCCAGCTCAAGACTTTAACGGGGTTTAGAGACAGCCCCACAATCGGCTGCAGCCCCGGCTCGCAGATCAATAGAACGGGCAGCGCGATTCGGCACATCATCGCTTTATTTCAATATTCCACCTTGCCTTGCAAAACGTTCGCGCAGAAGATTCGTGCAGGATCACGTTGCTGTTGTCTGTCGCGGGTGAGACGAGACGAGAGATGCGATGGATAGGTTCAGATGTCGAATCGTTTGCTGCGTTGGTCTTGTTGCGTTCACGATTAAAATTTTTTATCAAAATAGATCTATGTGTGATGAAAAATTTAATGGGATCATATACGATAAGGATTTGATCTTTTTCTTGTACCAAAACAGAGAACTTTCAGATATGGTTATTATTCGAAATTACAGGTTTTTATAGGTTTTATTATAGGTTTTCGATCAATTTAAAGTTATCAGTTTTAGTACAAGAAAATGATCAAATTCTGATCGTTTACGATCCCATTTTGATTTTCATCACATTTAGATCTTTTTTGATAAAACTATTTTACCCGGGTTGAAGGTTCGGAAATAGCTGGGATTTCCCTTTCGCGTAGCTGGGATAGGGAAATTAGAATAGAGAATTTTTCCTGGTGAGGTTAAAAAATTATTTACATATTCTGAGACAATTTCAAGATTAGGACAGTCGAATGTTTGTTTATATCAGCATAATTTGCATGTGAAATGTCATTGAAAGTGGGGTATATCTGTAACAAAAAAGGCACGTCATGAAACGTGACTTTTTTATTATATTAAAAAAGACACGTTTCATTTGGTTATTCTGACTGATTTATTTATACTGATCCGGTTTGAAACATCTTAGAAACAATGATCTGGTAAAAAACTGTTTGAGAAAAGACAGTGGTATAAGGACGTAACATAAGTGTTTACAGGTCCCAAAAACCTGTTATATTACACGGTCAATTATTCTGCATGAGTATTTATTCAGATTTATTCTGTAGGTTACTTTATAGCGTATTGTATAATTAATTTGTCCGGATACAAGTGACTATTTATTTCTCTTTAATTGTATTAGTGAATTCAAATTGTCGTACAACGTTTCTACTATGCCAAATAGCGACACTTCGCTATTTTAAGTGCAGAAGTAAATATGTTGATTCGAATGAAGTCATTATCTCCAATGTCTACGACTCTCTTTTGAATTGATATCTCAGCTAGATGCTTACCAAAGCAATCTAGTTTTCTTATTCTATTCCATTATTTTATAGTGTCCAATAACACTTTCTTTACTTCATTTTCTTACCACTGACATATTCAATTACCATCATCGATAATTAAGAGAATAGTTATCCCTTAAATAAGTTAAAAAATTTAGCTGATTCGAATTAAGGCTAGTACTTTTCTAACCCTTTTTTACTTCGAATTGTGGAAATTAGTGAAGTTTCGAAGTTTTGATAGTTTTGTTAGCTTTGTTAGTTTCGTTAGTTTCGTTAGTTTCGGTAGTTTTGTTAGTTTTGTTAGTTTTGTTAGTTTCGTTAGTTTTGTTATTTTTGTTAGTTTTGTTAGTTT
>JABFPB010000714.1:0-32839 GCA_022817645.1 Ceratoteleas bidentatus
TAAACAAATACAAACTTTTTCTAATATTCCTCTTGCTGAATTCAACATTTCCTCAAGAAACACTAAAAATTCAACGTAAGAGCATAAGTAAAGCGATACCCATTGTGATCGCCAATTCGAACAGCACAATTTTTAAATCTCGTCACTCGTATGCAACTTCTCGTGCAGCAGTAAAACCCACAACGATTTTCAAGCCACGTTCCATTGTTCGTGAAAAACGTACGCTCGTGTCTCACGATTTACAATACTTTCGTCGCGAAAATCATGAATAATGGCGCACACATTGCTGCGGCCGTTGCCTCGATTAATACGAAAAAATGTTAATCGTGCTTCATTGTGGCTAATAAAAATGCACCTAATTCATAACAGTACTGTGCCCGAGCCTCGCGATACAATAAATTATAAAATGCTGTTAAACGCAATTCAAATCGGAATGCTCATTACGGGGTTTCTCACAGGCCAACTTTTGTGCGATCCCGGCGCTTGTAATTTTCCTCCGCGAATACAATTGCGTATAAAATGCGTGATATTACGTGCCGCGACGATCAAATTACATTTTCATAATTCCATTTCCTCGATGTTAAACACAACGCCGTTTTAATATCGCAGTTTCATGTGAATTCAAGACATTTTTCCGCAGTTGGTTGCCTTAGGCGATTTTTTAAGGTGAAGCATAACATTGACATTGGGGAAAGAGGGGAGTATTCTTTTAAGCCCATTTTATGATAGTTATTTATGAAAGAGATTTTGTAGGAAAACTTAGAGAAAAATTACAGTATAATCACGACATATTGAAAAAATTAGGAGAAAATTAGAAATATTTTGAGATTATATTGGGAATATGTTGGGAATATATTAAGAATGTATTGAGAATATATTAGGAATATTTTGGATATTTATTAGTAATATTCCTATGGTGTTGATATATCCCTACTTTCAATAGGGAAACCTTTACAGGGAAATTCAAAAAGAAAATAGGGAATTTAACATTGTTTCTTTTTTAGCATAATGATGATGTTAGCTTAAAAATCTTAAAGAAAGAGACTTCAATAAAAAAAAAAAAAAAAAAAAAAACGTATGATTGTATTGGGAATAATACTTTTACATAAATTTTTGTCAAAGCTTAATCTTTATTTTAACCTTTTCTTTTTATACCCTTAATATCTTTCCTAACTATGGCTAAAAAATGTTTTAGCCACATCTCCCTACAAAAACTTACTAAAACCCTAAAAAGCCAGATTACATTATTTCCCAACCAATGTTATTTCACCTTGGTTTTTCTTTCACCCTACTCGTACTTCTTTCGTTTGTTCCGTTTCCTTTGTCTCGCGAATCGGACGTTTCGGAATGCAGCGTTTTCCGGCTGGAACACTCCTCGTGTGTTCGACCGGCAGGTTGCAGATAAAGGCTGCGCGAAATACTTTCTAGTTCCCAGGGTAGCCGGGCGATCGGCTTTTCCACGCTGTCCGCGCGATCGAACGCAATCGACGCAAACGCCCAGTGAGGGAGTCTCTCACCCGGCTAATTGTCCGCGAAACTGCGAAAGTTTTGACATTCAGATGCAGATCGCACGCCTGTGCATTGTGTGGGATCAAACTTGGAGTGAAATGCTGCGGATTTACACCGCTTCTGGGGGAAAGCGAACGGCAAATGGTGTGGGAGTAGGTGGTGTTTGGCGTTTAGGAATGGAGGTGAGAAATCGGAGAATCGCAGCCGTGACGATTTGATCGATAATTGGTCATTAAGGGGAAAGATTAGGTTAGGTCTGGGAGTGGGGTGAGGAATTAATAGAGCGGTTAAGTAAAGAAAAATGATTGAAATCTTTAAAAAGATGGGATGGAGATGAATATGGAAATGAGTGAATAATTAAATGTTCACTCATTATAAATAGTTAAATATTCAATAATTAATGAATAAATGAATTTCAAAATTGCGAGATTTAAAATGGGAAATCTTGATTTTTTCCTGATTTATATGTTATTAATAAGTAAAAATGTAATGTTTTCATTTAGAGGGAGAAATTTGTGTATTTGGAGTAAAAAGATTTAGTGAGAAAATGAAGGTTTTTTGTTTCAACCGAAGAATTTTGAATAATTACATTTGAGATTTTAATTCGTTTGAAGGAATTTAAAAGGCCGTAAACTTAATCTTCTCTGTCAAATATTTTCTTCAAAATATGTAAATTACTCTTTTTCGGATATAAACATCTATTTCCAAACTTATTATGAAGTTTGAATGAGTTATGCAAGTTTTGAAAGCATTCTAAATATATTTATTCATTTATAATTTTTTTAGTGAAATAAAAAAAACTAAAAATAAATGTAAAACAAATAAAAATAGTTGTTATTCTAAAAACCACTCCTTTTACTTTTGATACATTCTTCTCTTCGATCCTTTTTTACTACATTTTCCTGCAATAAAAAATATCGACTTTATCGCACATAAAATACATTTTAATAATGTTATGAAAATTGAGTACTGATTTATAAACACAAATTGAGTTTCACTTCAAAACAATCTTCTTTATTTATGAGATAACGAATTCGTAAACCGTGCCTTAATATTAAGTTTTACCTCCTTGGAACGGTTGCTTTCAAATTCCGTTAACTTTTGTTCAACCACACTCTGTTATTAAATTTGAGAAATTTGATATTGCACGCGCTTACGGCAAGAACAGTTTTATCGAATTTCCTTTAACGAGCGTTGAAATGAAATGTAGCAACGGTGAAAAGACTCGGGTAAAAAAGTAAGAAGCAATTAAAAACTGCAGAATTGATTGTTCCGACTGGAATACATTCTCTCACGCAATGGAAAGACGGTAGCGAAGCCGGAATTTGACAATTTCTTATAATAGCAGCATAAATTAACGAGGGATTAATTCCATTACAATGGACTTGGTGTTTCACCTTAACTCACGCGAGAGAATGTCGTGTCGGTCAGTGGCATCTAGGCGACGAAACTCGTCACACGAACCGTGTTTTACACACGGAACAAAATGTTTTAGAAGACTAAGTTTAGCTTATTATTCTTAATTTTACAAGTGTGTTAGAATTTTTTTTCAATTAGTGTTTATTCTTAATTGCTTGTTATTTTTTAATAACCTATTTAAAAAATAAAAAAAAATAATAAGAATGAGCAAAAAGTGGTTCAAAAAGCAGATAAAACATGTAAAAATAATGAAAATCGTATCGTACAATCGCTTTTCGAGTTCAAATCTTCGTTAGGCTAAATTTTTTTTTCAATTCATCTCGATAAAACTAACAAAACTAACAAAAGAAAGAAAAACATGTAAAAATAATGAAAAATACCAAAATCATATCGCATAATCGCTTTCCGAGTTCAAATCTTTGTTAGAGTAATATTTTTTTTTTAGTTTATCACGATATTTTATAACAATCTTTCTCTCGTTTACAATGGCGGGAATACGATTAACAAATTGAAATATAAAAGCAATTCAAAATCCTATCTAATTTTTTCCATTGACTGGGCGGGAATATGCATTGGCAGATCACTTATTCGATACTTTATCGTCGATCATTGGCACAGCCCAGATCATTCATCGCTTATCATTTTTATCGCTCTTTGCACAATGGCAACAAAGTGAACACGACGCCGATTGCTCGGATCGCGCGCTGCGTTTAATAACAAGGTTGCCCTGCCGCGCACACTCATAATTGACGGAAGTGACCTGCATGCGTTTCTCGGTACGAAGGAAATATCGGCTTTTGCGGCGGTCTTCACAGCTGAATTGACGTGGAAACTGTAACGCGGCAGCGTGGAATGTAGGCTGCAAAAAGAGTGGCCCGCGCGGTAGGCAAAGGACGCGCGGCTCCGGACCCCGGATACGTATTTATATTCCAAACGCAGTAGCGCGTGCCGCGCCAATGCCGAGCATTAATATTCGACTTTCAAGTTCAGCGCCGGACAAATCGTTAAGGAAGAACCGACGTGTCCACGCGCATTTGCTCAGCGAGACTGAGCAGGTTGGGTGTCGTTTGGGCGGGGGGGGGGGGAGTGAGGTTAAGTGTAAGAGACATCTGATGGTTAAAAGTGTTATAGCAGTCAAATTAGCAACTAAATAGTAAAATATTTTATAATTCAAATAAATCGGTCAACAATTATTATATTATGTTTTGTGCAATTATTCATGTTAATTTATTATTTAAAAAGTCATTAACAAAATAGTTCGAACTCGAATATCGTAGGCATTTAAAGTCGGTTTCAGTAATTAGTACTTGCAAAAAAAAAAAACATCCCGACTCAGGCAAAAATACTGGTATGTATTTTTTTGCAAAAGAAAAGTTTTTCTGACATTAATTCTATCATATTATCTCAGTTGACATTCAGGACGCCGCGTAAAATAATTGCAAAGTAAATAAATATTATAAACTCATGGCACGCACAACCAGCGTTACCAATGATCCAAACGTACCTATTTCGGACTATCGACGGACGTTGTACGATAAAGGTTCCGTTTTAATTTGATTTGTTGCACTTTGTCGCAGTTGACTTGTTACGGTAAAATTGATTTCGTTTAACGGTAAAGTCATAGATAGATATGATTTATGTCAACCAATTCTTGTAATTTCTATGCCTAAAATTCAACGTACAAACAATCATAAATGATTTGCCCTTGAAAATGTAAACACAAATAAAAGTTTGTTTTGCATAAAAACAGTATGTAAACAAAGGATTGTTTACATACAAATACTATGTAAATAAAATTTTGTTTACTTACAAATCGTATGTAAATAAAGGGTTGTTTACCAACAAATCTTATGTAAATAAATATTTGTAAACAGACGTGTTTACAAATATTATACGTGTGATTAAATGATAAAAAAATAATAATACATGGCCGTTTGCAAACAGTATGTAAAAGAAGAGTAAAAATATCTTGAAGATAACGAATCAAAAGTTCGTCCAGTGTAACCAACAGAACCTGATAAATCTCGAGACGGTCTTTTTCAATTTGAGGAACGTTGAATCTTGATTGAAGCAATTACCACGTCATAACCACATTGCTAAAACCTGATCAATCACGGCTTTCGAGGCACAGTGCCACGAAATAAACAACTATTAATTACCAGGTTGCTTTCATAAACGCCTCCGTCTTTCTAATGCAACTTGTTGGTCAATCTTTCCCAAACATGAATAAATTTGAATAGTAACGCGTGTTTCTCTGAATTTCACACTCCATCTGCGTTGAGAGATGTAATTTCAGACATCGCAAACGACTTTGACCAAATTGCCTGCCTATCGGGACCGAACTTTTCGAGGTTAATGTCAATTCAGTTTTATGCAGAACTTTAAGTTTTTTAAAAAATCTAAAGTTTCATCGTTTAAAAAAAATACAAAAATATATTTAATGAGATAATATAATTTAAATTAATTTAAAATACAGGTCTATAAAAATTTTATATTATTAATTATTAATTTATAAGAACATAAAATATATATAAATATAATATATACAAAAAATAAAATACGTTTATAAAAAAATATATAAAAAAACAAAAAAAACTTTTGGTTCTAAATAAGTAAAATGAATTGCAAATACTTTTTCATACATTTCTTTCGTAAAATACTCTCAATTGTACTTTTTTATTTGAAATAAAGACTTTACTCGTAATTAATCTTTTTTAAATTTATTTATTCGCGTTTGCGAAGTCAGTGAGATTTCGAATTCCCTTTTACATTGCAAAGCGGCCATTGATCATCTACCATTCAATGTTTTCGGTTAATGAAGCCGCCGGTCGAATACAGGGCGTCTGATAAAAAAGTGAAAATCCGAACAAAGGATTATCGGGAGGTTGCGTGCGCGTTGTCAGAGCCTCTCATCTGACTCGGTCGTTATTTAATCCGCGAGCGCGATACGGGTATCAATTAATAAGTGAAAAGCGCGCAGGAAGCGAAACCGTGTTTCAAAAGGAGACGAGCGAACGTGAAATCTCGCGTTCCGCGGATTTCCATCGAGGCGCGAAATCTCGCATTTGAATTTCAGTTTTCGCGGGTTTATTCAATTTTTACGCTGCCTCTTTAAGACGCGAGTTTTTTCACCGAATCATCGCCGAGAAATTAGTTTCCATTTATCAACTGCAATTGCCGTTAAAACGTTTTTTTTTGTTTTTGAAAGCCAATTTTGTCTATAACTTTACATTGATATCGATATTTGAGAGACTTTGTAAAATTAAAGTAAAATTCCAAAAAATGAACTGATTTTCGAAAATCAGCAATATATGAAATTTGACTTTTAATGAATCCGATTTCTGTGAATTCATCGTAATTATAAATTTATAGTAGTCTCCTTATTTTTTCACATGAAAACGTGATTTTTTAATGTCAATTCTGCGCGTTAAATGAATCGGCAACAAGCATGACGTTTTTGTGCTTTGCGATTCGGAAAAACGTTCGCAATGACTAACGGCCGTCAATGGTAATTGCAAATGATCAGCCGGAATGATTAAGAAAAACTACGCGCTGAAAAACGCCGAGCAAATAATATCGGGCGCCGATGACTGGAACCGAATGTGACTCACAGCGTCAACTTGAGTTGCCAGACCAAGCCCAAGTTGCGTGATTTTTTGTCATATTTTTTTCGCAGTTGGCTGCAACGGCTCAAAGAAGTGACATGGCTTAATTAAGACTTTTTGCGTCTCAATTAAGAGCCTAATCTCAATCGACTTTTCCAAACCAGCTTTCGTTTTTCAAACATTAATTATCAATTATTTAGTTAATTTAATTATATACATACATAAATAAATTAGGTATATGGAAATAATAAATATTCAGTTAATTTAAATAATTATTATAAACTAATTAAAAATTAATCTTTTAATTGTGTTTAAAATTAACTTAATTTGAATCCACATTTCAATGCAAATTTATCCTGCAGGTTTAAGCTTTCTTTTATTCAATAAACCGTAATTTGCACGTAATTATAAATAAGATCTAATGTGCAACGGCAACTTTTATTTGGCTCGGCACCTTACTTTTGGTTTACGTAAGTTTTAATAAGTATAGTAATTTTCTATAACAATTTCGCGCAACGCTGTAAACAATGCTGACGCAATGCCTTTTTTATTACATTTTGTTATGTAAAATTAAAAGTTCGCGCTACTTTGTTGCAACCTAATGCCAATAATTTTCTTTTTATTGGGGAATAGAAATCGTACGACTGCAGCGGAGGTTGTAAAAGGAGAAATGGAATTGTGTGCTTTGACGAGGTCGAAAGTACGCTTCCCAGTGTTTTCTTACAATGTTTCCACATTTATTTTCAGGCGTCGATTTCTTCGGAAAACATGCATTTTTCTTAAACATTCCTCGGGAAGGAAAAACACTACACCGACAGAGTCTGCAAAGCAGAATTTCAACGAAATTTCATAATTTTAGATTTTTTTCTAAAAATACTTCTTCGAAGAAAAAATGCATCTTTTCAAAATTGCATTTAATATATGCATTGGCCAGATATTAAAAATATATTCTCAATATATTTTGTATACAAAAATATATTCTCGAAATATTCCCAATATATTCTCAATGTTTGCAATATATTTGGAATCATCTCGATAAAAAGAAACACTTTTTCGTAAAACGGTTCCTTACGGGACATATTTGGTACTTATTTCAACATATCTCACGAAAAAAATGCTCATTTTTTACGTAAATCCTCTACCATAAAAAACTGATTTGTTCGAAAGTGAAATTCAGGTCAAAACACTTCTTTCTGAAAACTCCTTTTCGTCCAGGCCATATTTTTCCTATACATCGTAAACCAAATCACTGTCGTCTAAGTACAATTGCCACTTCGCTGCGGCAAATTCATCGCATTCCAGCGATCGTAAATCCAAAAAACCGACGGCGCAATTAGTTCGACGCGTCGTTGCAAGCTCGACCGTTAAAATGCAATAAACTCCGTCACTAATCGTAACCGTTTCGATCGTTAACTGATCCGTCTAACGAATCCACGCTCGTTTGCGTAATTAGGCATAATTAATGCACAACATTGACGCCCGTTATACTCGAATGACGAAACCCATAACCCTATCTCGAGGCTGCTCAGACGACTCGTTACTCATGTCAGCTGATTGTGAAATGCGACAAAAATGCAAATTGCCGACCGACGAAAAATTCTCAATAACTGTACATCCTGCCTGCGTCCAGCGAGAGACACTTTTTCCACTTATCAATTTCGCGAGTTTCATTTTTTGCACCATCCAGAAATTTTTCGTGTCATGAGAGTAAACATACTTTCGATATTAAATGAACAAGTTTCATGGAAAAAAATATAATTGCAATATATTGCCAATTCATTTGCAATATATTTTTAATATACTCGTAATATATCTTGCCAATATATTTGCAATATATTTTGATATACTTAAATACATTTTCAATATACTTCAAATATTTGTTTATTATGTTTACTTTTATAAGAAAAATAAGATAAATATGTTATCTTATCTTTTATTTCATTTTTTACCAGTATAATTTGTCGAAGTCTTTTTGCATGAATATTAGATTTTGAGTTGTCGCAAAAAATGAATCCTTTTCGTCTTGCGCGGACGATTCTTTGAATTCAAGGTGCCGTCAATAGACGCTTGTCTGGAGTCGGACTTTTTTCGAGCATAACCGAGACGCTCCGAAAATACTCCGCGCCAAAAGCGCCGCGAAGCTATTCCCATTAACTCTTCAATTTTGGACGTAAGAGACGCTTTCCAGTCGATTGCACGTGTGTCAGCGGATCGTAAATCTGGTATAATTGAAAAAAGTGGAGTCTCGTGTGGCGCCGGCCGTTTCGGGGAAACCCTTCTCCGGTGGAGGAATTCATCTTTTTGGATTTTTTCGACATATTATTACATGAATGATCTCATAGTCCGGATCATTATGGGTCATAAAATTCGTGAAATGAGACGAGAACGACCATTTAAATCGGTTTTGAATATTTGTTTGCTTTTCAACATTCTTTATTACTGGAATCCGAATTTTTTTGCAATTGATTTGTCTGCTTATTTATATCTGTATTTGCATAAGTAAATAACGGTGGGAATTTTATAAAACCATTATTGAATTAAATCACTCAAACTTATTTATTGAATGACTTCAATTTTTTAAACTCTTCCTAGTACCAGAACTAATGATGAGAAACGTAAATAACTCTCACGATTGATCATACAATTTACTACCTCGACATCGTAATTTCATCAATCTCTTTCCATACCAACAATGACAGAACAACAATTTTTCTCCGTATAATTTCTAGGAGTGTAGGTCAGCAGTTAGCAGCACATTCGTTTCAATAGATCTCTGAAATCTCGAATATCCCCGTTACAACAGAAACACTCTTATTAACCAGAAATCCGTCAATTAGACCCGGAATCGTCTTGTTTCGTAGCATTTAAAACCATTTTTCCATTGAAAAAGCGCCATTGTTCCCCGATGTCGCACGATAATATTACATCCCTGAACAAAGACACTGGTCCCATCCCAATCGCAAGTGGCGTATGAGAACGCCGTGAAAATCGGCTTAATTGGCTAATGGGTCAATGGTGTGCGGGCGCCATTGCTCACTTTCGTTACGTTTTCTCTTTGCAATCGGCGATAAGCATCGCGGCTCTCGTTATATCAACGATATCGTCGCGTTGCAAAAGTGCTTCGCACTTTCGTGCCCCGCGAAGGACCTCGGCTTTTCCGCCATCGGTATTTCGCTGCTTCCGGTTTGCGACGCGAGACTGTCGAAACCGCGGGAAACGGTTTCGTCAGGGAGCAGTCGACGTTTCTTCATTGATTATCACGTTTGGTTTACCGTTGGGATGAGGGAGATCGCGCGGTGATACTGTGGGATGTGCCAAAGCGAACTGTGGTGGCGTTTATCAGCCATCTTCAAGCCTGCAACGGCGCAATTTTTCCGTTCTTCGGATCCCTTGTTACGGTTTGAACGGTAATTTTTACTCGGTTCATTCTTAGTGGAATATACAAGGCATTGGGAAGGAAGGCTTCGTTTGATGTGCAAATCTAATATTTTGAAGTAGATTCCCTAACAGACACACCTCTAAAACCCGTAGATTCGACGTCGAATCTACGGACGAATGTTCCTCCACGTAGAATCCACATGGATTCCATGTTCGATGTCTATATGGGTTGTAAAGAAGGAATATTCTGAATGAATTCAGATTAATTTCTCGAAGGAAAATAGTACAAACAAAAATAAAGGTCGTTAGTCCAACCGATGTTGTTTTTCTCCATGCAAGGTCGAAATAGTCTTAGACTAGTTTTTTTGACAACAGGATGGGTTCGACAATCCAGCCAAGACCGATCCCCAACGTGTAATCAATGAATCCTAAATCGCAACCTTCGCTCCACTCGGCCGACAAACCATAATCGTTGCCGCGAGTCAAGGAGTTCAAGTGCCGCTAAGCTTTCCTAAGTCGAACCGGAAGTTGCGCCGAGCCGATCGAGCGTCCGAGGCGACGGGCAATTAAAAAATACCGGGAAAGCAATGATACGTGGGACGCCCGTTTTCACCCACTTTCTCGCTATGCTAATAACCGCACCCCCGGCACTTCCGCTGCGCTTCGTGGAAAGCGCATCGACGATCGCCGCTCGTCGATCTGCCGATCTTAACGCGGCAGAGCCCCGTTATTGACGCGCCAAGCCGGGGCGACTTCACCGGCAATTATGCAACTGATATCGACACGAGTCAAATTATGCGCTTTTAAATGCACCGGCGACCCGTTATTCGCGATTGAAATGCAGTTTAGCCGATGCGCGGACTCAGCCTCCGAGTATATCCGCCTGAGGCCATCAGATCGCTAAGTGTTGGTGTTGAAGTTGGGTGGATAGATGGTTGATTTAGTAGGTCTAGATACTTGTTGTTGTTAATGCATAGTCTTTGCTGGGTTATTATCTGGGAATGTTGTGGTTGGTTCCTGTGTGGAACCAATACTGAATACTACCAACATCAAAACTAAACTGAATCAAAAGTAAGACTAAATAAAACTAACAAAAAACTCAAAGAAAACAACTGAAACACAAACACTAGGAAAAACTGAAGGAAAAAAGTGAAAAATATACATATATAGCTTGTTTGGTGTATGGGAATCTAGATGCCTCTGGATCCTATAGAAGAACTTAGATAATCCTCGACTTAGTACAGAATCTGGATGATCCTGTATCCAATATAAAGATCCAGGCGATGTTGGGTTCCATATAGAAATCTAGATGATCCTTAACCCTATATAGGAATCTAGATGATGCTAAATATTATCATGGCTGATATTGATGGAACAGTAGGCTCTTCCTCCTAGCCATCGATATGAAGGTACCAGAGGTCAAGTTCCTAAATAGAACCATAAATCAAAGCAATTTATCAGGGTCGACTTTTGAAGTCCGAGGAGAATGTTTTGATGATACCCCTTGAAGTGGATGATCATGAACTGCGTTATGGGAAGACGCATCAAGAGGCTGATCAAAACAGCGTGATTTCAGTTGAAAATTGTAAACAATTACCGACAATTGTAGACGATGATACTAATTCGATTCGAAACTTGCAATTTACAGATGATAATCGAAAGGTAGCGACTCGAACGGCGATTTCAGCGTGAAGATATCCCCCGGACGCGACCCACTAGGAAAAAAGTAGGCGTGCAATTAGGAAAAAATGGCGCGCAAGTCGGTCAAACGGCGTTAATGAACGAAAAGTTCGTCCACGGCTCGGCCATAAAGTTATGCGTCGAAAAAAGCAGCGAGGCGTCTAACGCGATTGAGTGGCGCACTTCCAAGGAGCAGCGTCTAACTGTTCCTGGAGTCGCCGGCTCCGTACGAAAGCCGCATTCCACGCGAATAAATATGAATGTTACTATCGCTCGATGCCACACTGGTCATCGCCGAGATAGCTCCAGTTAGTACCGGCGGAGTACCGTTCGCCGTCTGACGTAACCGATAAATTGCGACGGCGACGCGATTGTCGCAGTTCCTTTTACTTTTTCGGCTTGACCAATGAAGGAATGCCGGGATGGCACGAAGCGAAGGGCTTCGACGATCGGCTGCGGAAGAAGATTGATTGCAGATAGTGCAAGGAGTGTAGCTTCGAAGGTAAAAGAATGCTAAAGAGGCAGGGAGGAAGAATTCTTAGAAGGTTGCAGAAAAACTGGATCATCTATATGCCCAGAAGTAATGTCACAGAAATATCCTCAAAGAAAAAACAGTGGAACCTCAAATCGATATCAGTATAGTAAAAAGTCTTCTGACCGGGGGACCTTTAGAGTTGTTGGGAGATTGCAGAAGAAGTGGATCATCGAAATATCTACAATGTCACCTAAAAATAAGATTAAAGTAAGCAGATTGGAGCTTCAAAAGATGATATCAACATAGTGAACATTCTTCAGATCAGGGAAACCTTAAGAGTTCTTCGAAGGCTGCTGAAAAAGTGGATCATGCTGGATATATCTACAAGTAATGTCACCTAAAATAGCATAACAGTAAGAACACTGGAAGCTCAGCACAGAAAAACCTCTGTAGCTCATCAACAAACTGGATCATGAAATTTGAGGGTCACCTAAGAATAAGACCAGGTTGGCTTAAAGTGTTAATACATGCAACGCAATAAAAACTAACGAGTTCAAGACAGTAAATTGAAAATCAGCGGCTGAAGATCGCAAATTGCAGATCCTGAGCATCACGGCGATAAAAGATGAATAACGCACGTGCTCCGGTTTTACGCGACGAGCGCTTGAGAAGAAGGCTTCGGATTTATGCGGGCGATCGCGCGTTTGTGTGCAAATCAGTGCGAAAGAAAGAGCCATTGACCTCGTTGTCGGCTGACGATGCCCGCGGTTTTACACACGGCCGTTCGCGTGTGTCACTGCAAAAATGTCTCAATTTGCACAAATCCGAACCAAACGATCGTTCCCAGCCGATTGTTTCGCCGGGGTCGCGCCATTGGACTGTTACATGTGAGACCCTAACTGTAAATGCCTATTATTAGAACCGATTTACACGCTTTACATTTCCGCGAGTGCATTTACGGTTCGGTCAAAGCGCCGGCGGAAAATGCCTGTCGGGATTGCAACGATTGTAAGCCTCTCGAAGTATGTACGAATTGCGGCGTCACGAGCAACAAGTCGATGCTTTTAATCGCGCGTTCCTTCGCTATTATTGTTATTGCGCTAACGGTGCGTTCGCTTATTCGACGCATTTTTGTCGCGGGAGAGGTGAGCACGCAAAAGTGCACCTGTTTGAGCCGATCGACGTCCGGACGAATGTTCGACGTGACTCACATTAAGTGAATGTAATGCCAGTTTGCACCGTAACATTACGTCCGACTGGACGCGACGTGACAAAATGCGATTTGCATTTCCCACAGGCCGACGACGTGTCGCTCGTTTTCGCCGCGCCGCCATCCGCGAGGAATGCCCGGAATTTCGGAAGTTGCTCGGGAAAAGTGCCGGGTAGAAGGCAGACGCTGTAATTTTTCGACCACGGTCGCTAATTTTCGGTTCGCCGTGTTCAATTTTATATGCTCCGGGTATCATTGCGGCATTATTGTCAGTTATTTAGCTACCTGAATTCCTATGTAGACCACCATCTTGTGCTCAGCGTGAGGAAAGATGATAGAGTGCAGATAATGGATTGGAGATGTCGAACCAATTACTGCTGAACAAAGATTGACAATCTAAGATGGTGGGTTTGAAATGGTCAAGGGAACGAGTTGAAGATAGGGAATGAGAAATGAGGAGCAGTGAAAATGTACAATGGTGGAAGATGGAGAGATGGCGATATTGGATTAGGAAGAAAGACATACAGAACAGACCGTTTAAAATGGCAGAAGGTGTATACATTAAGAAAAATAATCGTTGAAAAAGGATATTATTAAAAAGTAAATAAAAATAGGAAAGAATGTTAAAAAAGTCTGAAAGAATAGTTAAAAATGGGACAAAAAATGGAACGAGTGGTCAATAGAGATCAATATACCGTTCAAAAAATCATTATCTCTTTCATCCTGACACGATATCGAATTGCATCAAAATCTAAGCCTTCGCAATAATGGTACCATGTTTTTGCTGGCTCCCGCGTGACATCCCGTCCCGTTGTAGGCCGACCTAATGTCGCTCGGAGGCGCTTTTCTGCCGCGCTTTAATAAACAATCGCAGCCGGCTACTTTCCAGCCGTCGAGCGTAACAACCTGTTGAACATTTTTACCTTTCCTTTCATCGTCGACGCTTCTTTTTTCCCGCCCGCTAATGTCGATGACTCTAATCCAATTACCGTTTCGGCCAGGGAAAAGCCGCTGAAAAAGCGCGCCAGTTCCACAGGTCAACTTGTCATTTCGCCAACCTGCTCCACATACGATCGACGAGTCCGCGACAAAAATCCGCGCAATTATATCAATTGGCGCGGTAATGGCAACAAATTGTTGACGTCAGTATCGCAACAGGTAATAATTTGCCATATTAAAATGGTTCCCACGTTTCACCGTAGGGACCATTGCAATATTACGGCACGATTGTCCGGCAAATCGACAGAAAAAACGTCCCGAGCTGACGCAAAAGCGGTCGATTCCTATTCCCTTATCTTATTATTTCATTAACATGTCCCGCGGTACAAATCATTCTTTCCGCGTGACTGACCAACGCACGTCACAAAGCCATTGCGTCATTTGCATACGGCTCAGTCGGCCGGGTTTAGTCTGCAGCGAGATAAAATATGATACACGACTTGGCGCGGCTTTCCTTCTGCGACTGACAATTGGCTTGGAGCTATTGGTGCAGTAATATAGGTGTTATTTCGAGGGTACGATTAGGGAACGATCGGCTTAGTGAACTGATATTCCTCCTGCTTCTGAAAGCTGTAATGATCGAAAAAGTGGCTGCACTGCCCAAGGTGATGAATTGCTGATGATTAACTAAAGGTGCTGCGTCAAAGTTGACAATCTGGACATGGCAGCTTAATGATGTTATAGCGAGGAAAAGATCTAACATCCCGGATCAAAGACGATGACATACTTACACTCGAAGAACGAGTTCGTGACGCAGAGTCCAACCAGTTCGTGTCAAAAACATGCTGCATACATTGTAAATGTGGAGATAACGAAATCGGTAATGGTAGGAGAGGGTATAAGGATAAACCAAATTGCAAAGGAACATTCCGTGACAATAAAAACTGGATTGGAACCATAAATGGAATTTGACTCTGGAAACCACTGTGGAACCAATGGTTACTTCGTATCTATATACTATGCTTAGATAGGTTCCTTGATTGGAATTCCTAGATGGGTTCCTTGATTGGAATTCTAGATGGGTTCCATGATTGGAATTCCTAGATGGGTTCCATGATTGGAATTCCTAGATGGGTTCAATGATTGGAATTCCTAGATAGAATCCATGATTGAAATTCCTAGATGGCTTCCATGATTGGAATTCCTAGATGGGTTCCATGATTAGAATTCCTAGATGGATACCATAATTGGAATTCCTAAATGGGTTCCATGATTGGAATTCCTGGATGAGTTCCATGATTGGAATTCATAGATGGGTTCTATGAATGGATTTCAAATCATGGTTTCCAGAGTCAAATTTATGGTTCCGAGCTAGTTTTTTGTTCGATTTTTAACTTTCTTCAAGTCACCTTCTGGATTGAAAGGCAAAATATGAGGAAAGTGCAACTGTATCCAACGAAATAACGACGGCGAACTAAAAACGTTGATCCGAAGATAGTGGCCTGAGAAACGAGTGCGAATTATTGTGGATTAAGGACAATGGGCTAAAGATAATCGGTCAAAGCCCATAAATTCCAGTCCTAAGGCACCGTTACCCTACATCTGATAAATATTAATCTTCGCAGCACAAGTCGAGCGGTCATCGCGCGCTCCTTTATTTTTCCGGCGAGTAATTCGCGCCCCGGATTCATCGATCCTGTTGAGTTAACATGCGTTAATGGCGCTCGCATCCGGAGCGGCGGCAGCCTGAATACGACCGGCCTCGAATCCTTCCAGTTTCACCTTCACTTTCAAACTCTCAAATATAATTCAACGCGAATTAGTAGAGCGCGCATATGCATATCCCGCGCGCCAATCATTAACTTTTCACGCACCGCAATGAGCGATATTGAAATTCGCGCGCGCAATTACGCGAAAGCGCGACTCGCCGGAACGTCACGATTTCAGCTGCCATGCAACCCGCGACGGTCGGATCGTGCGCGAAATGATCTGCGAACGAAACTTTATTAAGAGATTCGCGCGACACGATCTGCGATACGTTGATCGGGGCTTTTTAACGAGAAAAAGGAGGCTCGCTTGACCTTTATATGCACGCGGGGAATGTCCGATCGACAAAAAAATGGCTCGAGAGGCCGGCGAGGACTCTTGGGCCGATGTCAAGAACCGCTTTCTACAGACGCGACGCCGGCTAAAATCGTACGCAGAGAAAAGTGCCAATCGCAATGGTCAAAATGCCGTACACGATTTGGACGGTGAAAGCCGGGTCGCCTTTTTTCCTCTCATTCATCAAATAATTTACAGTGCGCCGCCCGAAAAGTGTGTGGAATGGTTTTTTTTCGAGCCATTACCGGTTGATGATTATTTGCAGGAGAAAGAAGAAGATTCAGGCTGAAATTCTTCCATACTTATCGATGAAAGTCATGGAAACATTTACCGAAATATACTAGAAACAATTATAAGAAAAGACTTATAGTAACTTCAAATAATTAATTGTGGTTGATTTTATAGTAAAATTGTTTTAGTTTGTATAGGTAATTCTACCTACCTAAAGGAAGTGTTCTAAGAACAGTTAATATAATGTAATTGTGACCCATCCAACTACTCACTAATTCCACATATTGCTTTCTCGAAGAACCTGCATCGTCTCTCGATGAATTCAAATCCAATGTAATAACTATATTTACTATAGAGTTACTACGCTAACAAAACAATTGGTTTGGACCCATAAGTGGAATTTGACTCTGGAAACCATTGCAGAACCAAACCTGGTTGAAGTATCCATCCACTGTTCCCACTCAGATTCCATGATTGGAGATCCATTAATGGAACCCATCTAGGAATTCCAGCCCTAACTAGGAACAGTGAATGGATATCAAATTTGAACCAATTCTGATTCCACAAAAATTTCCACAGTTAAATTCCATGTATGGTTCCCAGCCAGTTTTAATCGTCAGGATATATATTAATTATTGCAACTGAAAATATTTCAGCATTAACCCTAGACATCTTTAAAGAATACCAAATGTTTCAAGCAACCATTAAATCCCTGTACTACATCCCTGTAAGGAAACCCCCACCATTTCCTCCATCGATTCACATAGAACTACGTTAATCTGCACTTAATGTAATAATTTCTTTGTAAGAAAAGTAAAGTTGCACCAAATTGAACGAAGAAGTAAAGAGTTTTTTTCGCCAATCGAAAAAACTCGATCGCATTAAAGTGCAAAACAATGTCGGCTCGGGTCTGCCATTAGCCCGTCCGTGCCGCGATGACGGGGGCCTTAAACTTTGTGAGCTCAACGGTTAAGTTGAGGAGCAAAAGGTTACGAGGGAAAGTCCACGCCGAGTGCATCACCCACGCGTTACTTAGCGCATTCCGAAGCTCAAAGTGAAAGACCCGAGCCGCGCGCTATCAGCAACACTCCATGCATTGTGAGCAAACGGGTGTTACATATGTATGCGACGATACGCGATTAATGGTCTTGCATGCTTCGCGAATTTGTCCAATTTCAGGCCGCGTCGGTCCCAACTACCGGGCAATTTCACCGGTTCAATCCTGGTTTGCAAACCGAACACGGACTCCCAATGCCTTATCCGAAGGTGTATCGAATTCTTCGCGCCAAGTTTCAACATATCCCGATGGTTTTCTCAACGACTGGTGATCTAACAATGATTCGAGCTTTGGATTAAGCATGTCACGAGCCACGGAGTCAGCGTTTTCACGGTTTATATCATCAAAAACAAAACATTGCTGTCACTAAATGCATCCTTCCAGGCCCTAGAGTCTGGAGACTGAAGGTTCCGGTGTCTGCGTTCAGTCATTAAGGAGAAGCATGACTGAAGTCGCCTAGTCACCGAGACATTAGTGTTCACAAATAGAACCTGACAATCACTCCAGGAGACTGAGGTCCAAAAGTCAAAATGTTAAGAGCGAAAAGTGCCTGATTGAAAGAGATCGTCGCAAATGATCGTTCGAGGATGGCAAACCAGCACTTGGACAGCATCGAGCCAAGTTTACACAATGGCATGGGAGGGCATGGGACTGGAGGAACGTGACTCATTTTGATAATGCCCCGAGATGAATACCTGACGCCGAAGCCTTCCTATTCATTGTGAAATATTACATAACCGGTCGGTTCCGTTCGGCTGCTCGGCCGACAGAGGGTGTATACCTGCCGCCAGTACAATCGCCGTTACAGTTTTTCCGCGCGCAACACGATCGCCGCCGCTTGCTTGCGCAACCGCTTCTTAATCTGAGGATATTGATCCCTAAACGACTCATTACCGCTACTTATGATTGGATAATTGTATTTGAACGAACCGGCGGTTACAGTTACGTCTAATCTACCGGCTGGCGTTTTATCTGAGGGAAATTCGAAGAGAAGAAAGTTCGCAGACGGGTTCAACGTTTCTTGAACTGGAAGATAAAAATTGGGAGGAAGTTTGTTCGGTATCTATAAGGAGACAGATCTTGGGAATTGATAAGTTTGTAGGAAGAGGACGGTAATCGATTGGCTGGATCGAGTTGGGAGATAATGAAATGGTTGCGCCAAAAGATCGTAGTTCTTAGACTAATTTTAGTCCATGTTAAGGGTCAGAGCACCATCGATTTCATACATAAAATATGCTAATGCAAATGCAGTTTTTCGCAATACAGTTGGTTATTATTATATTATCTTTTATGGTATAAATAATCGTTTTACCGCACCTAATGAAGCCAGACTTATGTAAAAGATCTTAGTTAGTATTGGATAACTTAATTAAAAATTTAGTTAGGAAATAGAATAATTGCGAAATCTCGTAACTTCGAAGAATTTCCAATTTGTTACTTCGTGCATCCTCAAATATAATCTTGCTGTATCTCGATAAAGTTCTCCGAAGGTCTGATAACTGTTTTTAACAATCCTCTTTGTGCAAACAGATTAATGCTTGAAACTGTGATAAAATTCTAGCTCTCCATCAGCAATGCGTGGTAGTGTTAAGGAATTTTCGCCGCAATTTGCACACTCAAGCGCGCTTTTGTCATTATCTCGCGACGAATATTGTCTGTCGCCGTTTATTAACTGTAATATATTGCACGAAACTCAAGGTCCGCGACTGTCGGTTCGCGCGGAACTCTCGACAAAGTATCTTTATGCAGTACCAATCGCGGATAAATATTCAACGGCGATTTCAATATGAAAGGCTCCGCGGATGCAGCTTCTGCTCTTTTTCTCCTGTTCCTCTTTTCCGCGGCAAGTCTTGTGAAACAGCGGGAATAATGAACATCGGTTCTTTGAACTGGATGTTTATGTTTATTTCCCTCGTTTCCATATCGCACGCTGAAAAACACGGATTGCGAGCGATGAACTGCTGAGAAAAGAAGGTGGAATAAAACGATGGCTGACGAATGAAGTATTGCATGACTAGGTAATTTTGGATTAATGCTTTGGACATTGCGAAAGGAAACTTTTAATTCCATTTGTACCAAGAATAAAAGGAAATTCGCCGAAATATTAAGAGTTACTTAAAAGACTTCATTTCAGGAAATTTTAGGTTTTCCCTGCAGCTCTTTTCAGCAACTTTTCTTTTCGAAAGAACTGTGTACTTGGCCAGAGACACTACCGTGTCTTTTGATGTAAATTTTTTTTAATTTCACCGAAATCGATCAAACTTGATACAGCCGTAAAATGTATTGTCCGCAAATCGTTCTTCAAACAAAACAATCTTTCGGTTCGTGTCACAGGCTAATAGTTGATTTACGTAATGTGAGATTTACAGGAACGACACACCGGACTTTCGGTACTCGGGTTCGTACACCGCGTAATAACTTATTTTGTTTCGCATTGGCACTTTTACTTCAACGGCGAACTTTCTCCCTTGGCGGGCATCGCAGTCTATCGCGATCGCAACTCACGACCGATTCCGAATTTGGGGCGTAGATTTACGGGGCCGAGAGACTTGGGTCGCGTTACTTCACCGCGGAAGCGATACCGACTTGTTTCGATAAGGCCACGAAAAAGCTAAAGTTCGCGGTGATAAGTTACGTCAATTGCGCGCTAAATGCCAACCGCGTCGCTACAGTCAGTCTAGTTATTTTTGAAAATTATCACCAGAGGGAGGGGGTTCAGAACTGAACTCCGAATTAACATAATCCAACCTTTTCCAGTTTTAAAAGATGAAAAATGATTAACAAATCGTACTTGAAAAATTGTCAGAAATGGAAGATCAATTAGAGTAGACAGATATTGTATTTTAAATAAAAATTATTAGAAACAATCTTTTTTGTAAAAAATACAAATTAGGTCAGTGTAACCTCGATTTAGTGGTACGCCTCCTCTTTTGCACGAAACAAAGGACATTTTTATAGGATGTCTTTATGGGATCTTTTACGATTACGTTCATATGAGAACAAAGATTAACAACGCTATTAAGTCGAAGTTTCACTGTAAATGAAATTGAATAAAAAGTTTAAGACTCAACTCTGTTTATATGGCATTAAATTACTTTATTTATCAATGGTATCCTTCAAAAAGGTTTCCTACATGTTTAGCTATGTGTTCCACATAGCTAAACAGAAACGTCCTTCGATCGACTTTTAACTTCAATGTCAAAACCTCGTAAATAGAGGAAGTGCATTTCTTGATTCAAATAACGTATCTTTAAGGGGATTGACCCTAAATTCCTCTTTTTTCATCACACTATTTTACCACCATTTTCAGCTATAATGGTATCCTTCCCGAACCGGACTCTCAGAAATGCCATCAGTACTTTCAAAGAATCGAAACCTTCAACATAGTAAAAAACCAAACTCTTCACCAAATATGCGAACCAAAAATGTGTATTCGAAACCTTGAATCAGTCTAGATTCCAGAAAAACTCTCGCAAATAAGTCAACTAAGGAGTGGCTCTACTTTTAAACGCAGTTTCGGATTCGCAGTCCCCCTTCCTTCTCCCCGACATGTCTGCTGTCAATCTGGCACAATGTCAGACACTTTTTCATCGCACAAAGTTAAACGTCATCACCAGCTGTGGGTGTGACGGAGACACATTGGCGACGCGACAACGATACTCCTGATCCTTTGTTGAGCGAGGATAAAACCCTCTTAAATTGTGCGTCTGCCAAGCATCACCAGGATAAAGCGCGGACACGGTGCGGTCTAGTAAAAGGAGGTGCGGTTTTAACTGAAGCCGGTCGACCTCGTTTAGGACCGGTAAAGCCATAACGCAGCTGCTCGTTACGTTCCACCGTATCATCGTGACTATTACATACGTAAACGATCGCACGAACAAATTCTCGCGATTAAATACCAGAAAAAACGCAATCAAATTCAAACAAAATTAAATTGTAGTAGCGGTGTCCTTGTCTAAATATGGGAGTTAGACAAGGACGGTCTTATAGATTTGGCAACGCAAAGTATTTAGATTTCTTAGCAAGAGACATGGTAGTGTCTCTGGCCAAGTACAAAAATGTAAACTTTTTAATAAGAAGCGATAAATAGATTGCTTGTACGACTTTGTCTAATGTGTGAAATGAAAGAGGATAGATAGTGAGGTTTAGGAACACTATCGAATTTTGGAACACATAAAATCAACAGTTCAGACGAGATTCTGCAAATAAGTGGTCAATGTGGCATTTTTGTCGATTCACAAAAGTGTTGATTGAAAATGGACGAAACCATTGAGAATTTTATGAGAGACTTCGCCGAGTGTTCTGAAAGTCACTTTATTCCGTCCTTATTTTCCTCAACGACCGACAAAGACACCGATACTTTCTCATTGCGGAATCGATAATTTCGCGCTGTTTATGGTTCTTTAGCCAAATGTTTAACTGCGCGAACGAGTTTTACCGTTAGAGTTAAGAATAACTTGGCACCGGGACCTCGTTGTCCGAGAAAATTAAAATGTCTCCTCGTTAGCAGGGCAATATATTTTCGCGGCCGTTTAGCGTTTTGACGGGTCCGCGCTTGTTTGCGGACGAAACGTTCGGGAACATCGACGCGCGGATCCTCGTTTGCTTTTGCTTTTAACCGGTTTTCGGCGCGATCCTTTCCTGCGTGTGTAAAGAAAGTTTGCACCGCGGAAATCCACGATGCCACTTTAGCGGCTCTCCAGCGTTGCAGAAAAATTCCATTCAGCGCCTCCGATGCACAATGAAGATCGCGGTTCAAAAATGAAGAAAACGGAGGCTGACTTGGGAGCGTGAAAGGCGGATAATGGAATGGCAGAAATGAAGACGCATTTAAACGTACCGAGCATGAATGGGGCCAATCAGAGGAGACAGGATAATGAGGAGGGGTGGAGATTTAATTTCCTAATGGGCAAGGTGTGACGATATGGGAGTTTTGGGAGTAGTTGAGATGGTTTGTTTGTTGAAGAGAACCCAGCAAACGAAAACCGGTGGAAATATTTGAATTTGTATCGCGTTTCTTTAAAAACTGTAGTATTTCACATGGGAGTACATAGAAGAAGGTCTCATCAAGGTCATACACCTATTTGATATTGTAAGGACCGAAAATCGTTGTTTTATAAAGGCTTTTCTTTCTATACAAATGTCCTAAAACTCCCTTTATCTTTTTCTCTCATTCCAGTACATTCCTCGAACACATTCAATCTCAAATACCAGCTAAGGAAATCTTCCAAAAAAATCATTATTTTTGGAAATTTGTTAGACAGACATATTCTCCCAAAAGCGCAGAATCTCGCTAGGGTCGATTTGTGATGAAACGATTGTTCATACCCTTTTTATTAACAAAAACTCTGACTCCGTGGCAGCAGACTTTCGGCATCACCTTAACCTCCGCTTCGACATTTCCTCGCAAAAAGTCGTCAGAAGTGTATCGCATTGCGGAAAAATATGCCCGTCGACCTACATCCAGCATCGGCGCAAACTTGTCCTCGCATTGGCCGAGCGTTACTCCATAATTTCTATTTTGTTCCGGCTAATAACTATGCGTGCGCGCAGTAAAAGCATGTCGCATGCACGGCGCAACGCGCTCGGAACCTTGGCGTGGAATTTAGCCCGCGCGACCATACTGTTGCGTGTCTCAAGTTGGGTTACCTTGAACCGTAGCAACCCGTCGAAGAACAACAGGGCAACACACGCGCCGATCGTGCACCGCCGATCGCAAGGTGCAATTGGAAATTGTTCAGCAGCGGCGAGGCTTTGCGCTCTCTGTCGAGGAATTTTCATGGCCCGAGTTCAAAGAAACGCGCGATCCGAGTTTTAATGTGGAATCGCAATGAATCAGCGGATCAGAGGTCTCTGAACCCAGAAACTAATTGAACGATTGGTCATTTTGATAAATATTATGGAAATAAAATTTGTATAAGAGGGATGCAAATGAATTATTGGTTTTAGCGACATTTGGGGTATTTAAGGGGACATGCAATTTAAAAGTTCAAAAGTTCATTTTATTTATTTTGTTTATACAAAAAGAACCTTTCTAAAAAAGTTCTGGACTGTAAATAAAAAACTACTCAAGTAAAACAATCTCTTTCATATCCCGAATAATTTCGAATAAAAAATATGTTGCCAATATAAAATTGCTGAATGAAGTAATTGGACAAAAACAGTTGAACCGTAAAGCTATAACGAACTTATAACGCAATAAAAAAGAAATTGGGCCGACACTATTCGCTAATAAAAAATCGGTGGAATAACACCACCGACGCGTTTCGCTAATAATTGTGTAACGCATTTACATGAAAGTAAACGCGGTTCCTCGTTACCCACAAACAGCCAAGTTTTAATGATTTTTGTGCAACACTTGTTGCATGCAATGACTAAGGCCCGCCTAATTTGTACGGAACTAAACTGTCTGATTGGCGTTTCGAAATTAATTGTTTTAGTGCCGCGCTTATTTATCAATTAGATCACTGACGTAATTTGGACTACTTTCTAGTGGGTTTTCTTACAAATGCGAGGCTTTTTCTGCAGAGTCGTTTCCAGTTTGCCGACTGCAATTTACCATCCTCTGACAGTTCACTTTTTTTAATTCAATTTTTTTAATTTGTCTCTTTTAATAAGTCTCGACTTTTAAAATCTAGATGTCACAGAACTGTGAAGTGATGAATAAACATTATCATCTTCATACATTTTACAGTGTCTTATTTAATTCTGCAACTTTTAGGAACTTTTACATCCGACATTCTTCGACACGCCATCTGGATCCGAATTATTTTCGCCATATTTTTAACGTGAAATTTAATGTGAAAAATTAAATATTAAATATAATATTGGTATATAATAATATAATGGAGTCAAATTTTGTATAATTTATTTAATATAAAATTTACAATTAAATTTTTCATTACTTTTTATCTAAAAAATGATAATCTAATTAAATCTAAATTTTTTCAGTAATTAAACAATTTGGAAATGACTAAATCCATAGATTTGTAAGATACACAATTCCCCATTGTACTGGAACTCACACTCCTAACAATAAAGATCCAAAATCATACGAGTCGCAAGAAACGCAACTGTCAACTGACAACTCGGTGCTCGACAGCATAATCACGATTAAGCGCAAATAACAGTCCCGACGTTTCATTTTGCGACAAACTTTTGACACAAAGAAACTTTCCTGATGAATATCGCGACTTTCTCCTGGATGATACGGGCGGGAAAAAATGATTCGAGTCTAACGAGGAGCCAGGTAATGGCTACATCAAATTCGTTCGTGCGAGTATCGTCTAATTGAGGAACTGGAGCGTCCACGTCATTGCCAATTTAGCCGGGGAGTGGCTTCCCACGTTAATGAAACCGACGCGCAGCGTGCGTGTGCGTGGCGTTTTTGAAATTGCATGAAAGTCGATATTACGGGACCCCCTCGGACCATCCATGATGATTAATGTGGATTACCGTCGTTGGCGTCGCTTTTATCTATCTTAATTAATTAATTGGCTGACGTCAGAGAGGTTTCTGTAGAGACGTTTTAAGGAAAAAAATTACAAAAGTTTGGACAAGATTTACAAATGTGTATGGTAAAATTTGAACATTGCTGGCCAGAAACAATTTACTTAGAGGAAACTATAATAAAATGTTTATTACATACACAATGCGCACACCAAAAAACGGTAAATTTTATCGTCCATATTTTGCTGTAAGATGTAATTGGTCGTGACGTTGAGATTTGAGTTAAACGACGCTAGAGGTCGCACTATTTCAAGTGGGGTAAACGGAAGTTGGTCGAATGGAGTCGTATGATGAATTGGAGGTGGAAAGTCTGAGTCGCGATTGATTGGAGATAAGCAAATGAAGTTTATCCACTAAGACGATAATGTGAAAATTATAGAATGAGGTGCAAAAAAGACGGCGCTGATTAACTGCGGGCGATAAAACGAAGAATCGCGGCAATGCGCGCTTCCTATCAGTTACGCGCAGATAACGCCCAAGCAGCGCGAAATCACTCGAGTTAATAACCGCGCCAGATTAAGCGATTACCCGGTTATGCTAATTGCTGATCCGCGCTAAAGTACAGACACGGACGGTTTAATTGCTGCGCTTTTGCAAACAAGAGTGCGAATGAGGTTTGACGGGGAACGAAATGATTTTGTTCCTTCATAAACCCTTGCGTAAATAAAATCTCTGAAAATCTCTGAAAAATGCTCTGAAAACCTCTGAAAACCTCTGAAAACCTCTGAAAATCTCTGAAAACCTCTGAAAATCTCTGAAAAATGCTCTGAAAATCTCTGAATACCTCTGAAAATATCTGAAAACCTCTCAAAATTGGCACTGTCATAAATTTTCGTAGAAATCTCCGAAAATCGCCGTAAAATTCTCGAGTTTTTCTCCACCATTGCATACCCTCCTAAACTATTCCTAAACTGGGACTGGGAAAAAAAGCAACACTCATATAAACTCGGCCCTTCGGACCTTTCATTTATTACATCGAATCCGTACGATCCTTCACTCTGTACAAAATAAAATATATACACCCCCCACCCCCGTCGCCCCTACGCCTTGTAAGTCCTCACGGTGTTGTCTGCGCTTCCCGATACCATCAGTTTCGGGTCTGACCAGTCGCAGCACAGCACCTTGTCCTCATGCCCCGACAGGTCGAACAGCGCCGCCTTGGTCGTCCTCGTGTCCCACAGCTTGACCAAATTGTCATACCCCCCAGACAAAAACAGGTGCTCATCTGTCGTCGACCACTTGACGCACTTGATCCACTGCCTGTGCGACGCGTAAGTCGCCCTGACTATGGCGCCATCTTTCGCCCTCGGGTCGTACAGCCGGACATAGCAGTCCGCCGAGGCCGTCACCAGAGTCCCGTTCCTCTGCGAGTAGTCCACATCGAAAAAGCTCTTGTTCCCTATTATCTCATGCTTGATGCCCCCCAGCTCAGTGTCCCAGAGCTTCAGCGTGTGGTCCCACGAGGACGTGACCACCTCTACCCTGTCCGTCCAGACCGCCCCCGAGATGGCGTCCTTGTGGCCCTTCATCGTGCGCTTCGGCACCCGCACTTTCGCGCCATCGCTGCGCGCGCGTTTCGCCTTCGAGGCGCCATCTTCGTTGGCGTCGTCCTCGTCGCTCGTCGACGCGGACCACAGCTTCAGCATCGCGTCCCAAGAACCGGTTACCATAAACGAGCCTGCGTCGTTGACCCCGACGGCCTCCAGGCTGCGCTCGTGGCCTCTGCAGACGTAGACGCTCTCCACGGAGTTCCGGGGGATGTTCCAGTTCCAGAGGATGGTGGTCTGGTCCTGCGAGGCGCTGACGAAGCTCGCACTGTCCTCCTGCAGGGACACCCAGGACACCGCTTTGACCGCCTCGGTGTGTCCGGGGATGGTCAGGTGGTGTTTGCCCTGCGCGGTCCAGATGTGGAGGGTGTTGTCGTAGCACCCGGTGAGGATCCAGTCGCCCCGCACAGCCACGGCAGAGACCCAGTCGTCGTGGAGGAGGCAGTCCTGCGGCTCGGGGGGCGACTGCTGCACGAGGTACTCGACTTCGATCACGTCCTCCTCGGAGATGGACTTCTCTTGGACGTGCTCGATGAGGGGCCCTCGGAGGAACTCGGAGGAGATGAGGATGTCGAAGTCGGTCTTCTGGTGGGAGGCATTGGACTGCTTGAGGAGGTCGTTGATGAGGATGTTGAGCTCGGGGATGGAGATGGAGGCGGGGATGTTGAGGGGGTCGGAGGGGAGGGCGTACTCCGGCTGCTTGGTGACGAGCCGGATGAGGAGATGCTTCGAAGCGGCCTCGTCGTCCTTTTTACTCATTTTGGAGGGCTGCAAAGGAATGGGGCGATTAGTTTGAGATCTTCCGTGGAATTAGTTGGCAAACATTTTGGGGTAGTGAAGAATGTTCCTAGAGTATACCGAGAACATTATTTTGGAATATGTGGAATGTACCCAAGATATTCGTGAGAATATTCTAAGAGAGTGCCAGTAATACTGCTGGTATATTTCCAAATTCGGAAAAATTCAAGCTTTTTCAACTCTTTAAAACTATGAACTGAATGTACTTATACAATTTTTTTCGAATTTTTAATATGCCAGAAATATTCCTTGACAGATTCCATGTCCTGGAATATTTCATCAGAAATATTCTGGACATAAAAAATATTCAGGGATATTTTTTAATAATTTGGAATATTCAAATGTTATTAGACATTCTGCGTTATTCTGTGTTATTAGACTGTGAACCTGATTTAAGTTTTGTATATTTTGATATTGGGATCTGCTTGTCAATGGAAGAAATTTACAAAATTTTGTTGATAAAATTATATGTATAAACTAAGTTGCTTACTTGTAAGTTACTTAGATCCAATTAATTTGATAAAAATTGTTTTAATTGTTATGTAGTTACTGTGAAAAGTGGAATATTTGGTTAAAAATATAATTAGAGTAGTTTGGATCTAGATGGCGTGTCTAAACATTTCAGTTCACAAGAGTAAAGACACTGTAATCAAATTTATTTATAATTGTCTACAACAGAGGTATAAAGATAACGTTCAGTTTAACAACTCTGTCAAACATACTTATGCATATCATTAGTCCTATTTCTATTAGTATCTTTTTTGTTTTCATTCAAATTGATTGCAATCATAAATTATCTAGCTATTCTGTTTCTTTGAAAAATGAAATATTTTCTTTAAATGGTAATGAAAAATTATTTAATTTAAAGGTATGTGAATATATTATTTAAGATTAATGGTAACCAAAATAATTTCTTTACATGGAGAGACCAGGCATTTTAGAATAATCTCATTACATTAATTACAAAATAATAAAATTATTAAAATATTAAACATTTCAACTAATACGTAAATAATCAATTATACTTAATACAACTTTTACATTCTTAGGAAAGTGAAATTAGAAATTAAGTTAAACAACCAATCTGAAATTTCGTATGTCAAAACAAAATTTTTAAAAGCACAATTGAGTTGGTATTACTGAACATTACATAATTCTCTGTAGAAATGTAAATCTATAAATACATGTAAATTTGATACAAATATTTTTAATATGTTACACAAAATGATATCCTCTCATTATTTCATAACAATTCAAAACAATGCAACATTATCCATCACTCTCTTTATTTATGAACAACAATCTTAAAATCTTTTTTTAAAAAAACTCAAATTCAGTCTGATAACCTTCTAAAAAACACAAATCTTTCTCCAACATTTTTTAATGTTTACACATTGACGCTTTTGCCCTCAGAAAAGGTTATTTTGGTGAAAAGTATGCACTGTTATCAAATAGTGTTGACGCGATTCATCAAATAAAAGTCGTTTGAAAAGACAACTTAATCTCGACTGATAAACTAAAATCAATAATTCGTAGAATTGCTTACCCTGATCACGCGGTTCGTTGCCCCAATGAATCGTGCCGCGGATAATCGTCGAACGATAAATCAACTGCAACGAAACCGACAACACGCTCCTCTCGACGCCACGAGCAAAGTGTCGGTGCTTGCGGAGAACATAACCTGCTGCGGCACGCGCATGCGCGGAGCTGCGCCGACGAACGCACGAGGTTTTAGCGTGTTGGCGTTGGCAACACTTACGGCGGTTTATTTGACATATTTATATTGTTTGTGTGATGAGTTTATGAATTGCAATATGCATTTTGTTTATTGTTTAAGGTTTTTATTGACAAATTTCTTTCCATTCAATGCAATGATATACATTTATAGAAAAATGAAGAAGATAAATCGAAATATTAAAATATTAATTAAATAATATTAAATAATATTAAAATGTTTCATTGGGTTTATGTAAACTTAATATTTTTTACAAACAAATTAAATTTACCGTTGTTCTCTGTCTGTATGTTAATATAAAATTCTTTTCATATGCCAATAAATATGAAAGATTAACATTTTTGAATTATTTTAATTTAAGGTTTTTAGTATTAGTAACTAACAATATAATGTAGTATTTCGTAGTAAATACAAGGGAGATGTATTTACTACGAAAATACGTCATATATTAAATTTATGAATATTCTTATATGAGTATCCCTTATGGTTTAATTACTGCGATAGTACTGAGCCGCAAATCAGGTCAGAAAGCGTGACTCAAGCGACCACTATAAACCCAGTTTATAGTGGTCAAAACATCTCATAAATATCCCAGAAATTCTGGATTGTCCCATATAATTTGAGGTATAGTATAGTCATAAATTGTGTGCAATATAGTTTAGTCGTTCAGGTAGGGTAAAGACACCAGCGAATGACCAGCTAAATTTGGGTACAATAACATGACCACTCCTTTTAAGTGCGTACCTTTCTTACTGAAATAAGACAGGTGCGCACTGGCGGTCTGTCACTGGTATGCACTCTTTCGCTGGTACATCTAACCGATTACGATAATTTTTTAAGTTTTCAACGAACTCGATGTTCTCTAAACGCTGTCTAACAAAGTTTTAGCAGTAATGAAGATTGAAGCCAATCTGACAAAAAATTAGGTTTTTTAATACGTCAAACATAGTATACCAAGCTATACTGAAACAATCCTATGTTTTTATAACTTAATAAATAAATATTCAGTTTTTTATGATATAATATATAAATATATAAATATATATTTAGAATGCAGTAAATATTTTCATGTAAACGAATTTTGCACGATTTTTGCTTTATATCTTCCTTTTATCTGTATTTAAATTAATTAATTTTTTATATCATTTCCAAAAAAATTTTAAGTAATTCTAATATGAAGCTGAAGTTAGCAAACTATAGCAGATTTTAGAAACGTAATGTGCCGTTGTATCATTATTTATTTTTGTCATTAATTGTGCATTGCTGAAAAAATTAATTATTTATGACTTCATAATAGAATTTGATTAATATTTGCAAAAAATTAAATTTCTGAAAATCTGTTCAAGTATAGTCTACCAGTATCAGCTACATAATTCTAATAATATTTAAAAAGTACGTGAATGGAGGTGGGAAAATAATAAAACTTATATCTTGGGCACAATACAATTTATTGACTACTAATAATTTCGAAGCGCAAAATACACTATTTACATTCTATTTACAACGCGACTCCTCTTACAATTCGCAGAAACTTTATGTACAATTTGTATGTACAATCGCTTCATTCTTCCCTACCATTATACAAGTACATAAAACATATGCCCAGTACAATATCTCCGAAGAACAAAACCATTCCACAATCTTCTATTTACATATATTACTTCCCTATCGGCACATACTTGTACAATCTACGTTCATATACGCAAATTCCCCGTACATAACCAGGAGAAGTAACTTTACGAAGACATTCATTAGATTCCCCAATCTTCCACGAAGAATCTCTAGAAAAAATGTCTAATTCCAAGACATTTCGGTAAAACAGCCGGAAAAAAGTTTTTGAATCAAGTAATTTTTCATTAAATAGACTGCAAAAGGGTCTATCCTCTAAAAACTACCCCCCTACAATCCGCATTATTGTACAATCCATTATACAATCTCTGCCTCCCTAACGCTCCCCATCCCCGATAGGAAAACATGCACCATCATAAGACTGCACAAAAATTGCCCATATATGTACAAATCGTACAGTTTTCATATGGAACAGATGCAGTAAAATAAACTTGCGACAAAATGTTCCAAATTTTCCTATCCCGAATCCATCTTTCCCCCAAACCCCTAATTCCCCTCCTGCTTCACCTCCTTCGTGTCCAAGTAGCTCAGAATATTAAACAAGCACGGCCAGGGCAGCTTCCTCCTGCTCACCTTGCCCCTCATCAACCCCTTGTACGCCGCGAACTTGTCCTCGAACTCCATGCCCACCAGCTTGGCCCGCACCTTCTCCACGTGGCACACCGCCACCGTGTCCAAGCTCTTGCTCATCACCTCCCAGAACGTCGCCGCCTTTCCCGCGCACTCCTCCTCCTCCCCCTTCACCCTCTCCAGCTCCCTCTGGCACACCCTTTCGAACGCATCCAGATCCAACCCCTCCTGGCTCTCCAGCATCTCCTCGTCCAACGGCTCGCTCAACAGCTCCCTCTCCACCAGGTACTCCAGCAGCGCCTTCCTGGCCTGCACCCCCGCGAACCAGCCCCTGCACGCCTCGTTGACCTCCCTGATCATCCCGTTCTCCAGGTCCACCACCGCTCCGAACCTCACCAGGATCTCCACGTACTCCTTGTGCCCCGCTCTCACCGCCACGAACAGCGGCGACGAGCAGTCCTGGTCCCTCGCGTTCAGATCCGCCCCACTCACGATCAGCAGCTGCACGACCTCCCGGTTGTCCGACACCCGGACGGCCACGTGCAGAGGTGTGGCCCTGGTGCGGTCCAGGGCGTTGACGTCGGCGCCGTGGCGCACCAAAACCTTCGCCGCGTCCTCATTGCGGAACAGCACCGCATAATGCAGCGGCGTCCAGGACACCAGGTCCTCCGCGTCCACGTCCGCACCCTCCTGGATCAGCAGCTGCACCATGGGTCCCTTCTCGTGCACCTGCGCGGCGAAGTGCAGGGGTGTGCACTCGAAGGAGTTCCTGGCGTCGACGTGGGCGCCTGCGCGGAGGAGCTGCAGCGCCACCTGGGGACTCTTGGTCCAGTGGAGCGGCGTGCGGTCCTGCCGGTCCTGCGGCTCCACCAGGGCGCCGTGCTCCAGGAGGAGGCGCACGTTGTCCTGGTGGCCGAGCTCGGCGGCGTAGTGCAGGGGCGTGAAACCGGAGAGGTTGGTGCAGTTCACCTGCGCGCCGCTCTCCAGGAGGAGCTTGACTATGCGGGTCTGGCCGAGGGCGGTGGCCACCTGGAGGGGCTTCCACTCGACCTCGAAGTCCATCTTGGCGTTGACGTTGACGTTGCGGATTATCTCGCGGCTGGTCTCGAAGTTGCCCGCGTGGATGGCGGCGAAGAGGTGGTAGCCGGTGTAGGTCATGTCTGGAATGTGGGTCCTGAAAGATAAGGGGGATTAGGCTTGTTTGTTTATGTTTGCTTGGGGATTAAAAAGGTGTGAAGGGAGAAAGGGAAAAGTGTTAAAAAGGGATGGAGAAATAGTAATCTGATTGCTGAATGCATTTGTGATTTTAGCTTTTTGGGTACGTTTGGAGAAGGTATTGTGTAGTCACATTCTGGTTATGAGGTGTAAAGTTGCCCTGGTACAAGAAACATAGAAATTCATAGTAAAAATTCCACTATGAAAGTCTATGTAACATGCAACGGAGA
>JABFPB010000715.1:0-10796 GCA_022817645.1 Ceratoteleas bidentatus
ACCGGCCCCCCTCGTGCCAACCCGCGTCGCCTTCTTCTTCTTCTTCGGCCGCGGGCTCACGCAGCCGGCATTGCTTTCCAGCGCAGACGGTTCGACGTCCGTCAAACGCGCTCGCCCGGCCGGGCCGAGCAACCCGAGGGACGTCTCAACAGCCGGACCACCGTCGCGATAATCCCCCAAATTGAGATGAGAGACGTCAGCCGGCCGCTCGTGTCTCAATTTTTAGGTACCAATTGATCGATGCGCCGCCCGCCGGCCGCTCCTTCGCCGACTGTAAATGGCCGGATTAGCCCGATTTTTCGCCCGTTTGCCGCCCGGTGATGTATGCCGCGACGCGATCGCTTTTACGGCCGTTAAGACGACGGTAAACGCGCGTTGCGAATCGGACCGGCCGTTTGACAAGCGGTATAAATGACCGTAAGGGCCGCATTATAGTTCCATCAATCACGCCCGATGCTTTGGCCGAAGGTCCTCGCGTCCATCGCCCGTTATTAATCGTCGCGCGGCGGACCCCGCGATCCTATCGGGGTAATTACTACCGTGCGCCCGGAGTCGCGCGGTTCTCGCGATTTTTCGCGAGAGCTTCGGGACGCTCGAGTGGCTGCGATTTGAATTACTAATGGGCAGACCTTTGAATTGTTTGTGGACGCTGCGTTCGCGCTTTGAGGCGCTGTTCAAATTCATTTTACATAATCGTACAGGAAAAAAGATGGAATTACCATTAGCGAGTAATCGACACTGAAAGGCGATTATGAACGAAAATCGAACGGTAAATAGACGTCAATCGTATTTATAGGCGTTTGTTAGATTATGAGACGGTCTCGTGTTTAATGTTGACACTTGTTTTGTGGGTTGTTTTAAAGAGGAGTCGTCGAGTTTTTTACTTTTATAGATAGAGAAAAACGATTAAGCGAATTTTATCAAATACGAGGGTTAAACTGAGTCGTAATTTTGGAAGAATGGTAGAAGTTATGTAAAAAAATGTTCAAAAGTTCAACGATGATATTAATCGAAGATTCAATAAAATTAAATTTATTTTAAGGAAAGTAAACAAATTAAAGTCTCATTCTAAAACACAGATTTTTTCAAATTTTTGTTCTATAATTGGTAAATTGTAATATGTAATAAATTACCCTCTTTGTAAGAATGAATGCAAAACAAATATAGTCCAAGTATGGTTATTGAAACAGTGTTTTAATTGCTGGTAAAAATTCAAATATTCGGTGATACAGATTTTTCGTCATGAAAATGAAACGAACGCTCGGTTTTTATAATTTTCAATAAATACTTCGTATTCTGTTATTTGGATACGCTGTTACACTAATAACTACGGAAGACATGTTAGAACACCAACGACCTTTTTCTATAAAAAAATCTGAATACATCACTCCTAAAAGGACGGGCTTATTTAAAGAAAACAATCGTCTTATCACCAAGTCCTTTCATCCTCAATCGACGTGTCTCGGCTACAAACAGAAACGCTCTTCAAAATTTCAACGATTCCCCTTACACTTAGAAATCCTCCCTTCCCAGAGAAAACTCCTCGAAGCGTAAACGGATTTCCACCAATCGGCCTCTCAACAGTGTCCTCTTACACAAGACAAGCAAATTCATTTCGGAAAACAAATCACGCCCTTGCGACTTTCACTCGAAAATCTCCGTCGGTTGAGAACCAATTAACGATCCGCAAACCCACACAAAAGCCACCACAACAACCCTCCCCCGACGCTTCCACAAATACCCCGGCATTCCGACTTAATTAAGCTCAACAAAGTTTCGGGAGTCGTTCCTTTTTTCGGTAGACGCGGAAAAAGTTCTACCGCATCATCGCCGCAATTTCGTCATTACGCCGATAATCACGGAGCGAGCGTCGGTCTCGCGGATCGGCTCTTTGTGCCTAATGGACGACGGCGTAACGAGCGCCAAATGTGAATCAGCGGCAAATGCGGTTCTGGCCCCGCTCGTTCCCACTTCATTTCGATGAATCGATCGAGCCCGAAATTATAGGCCCGAGGATGAGTCACATTTTCGACTGCGCCGCGAAATTACAAGTCGCGCGCGCAGCCTCGGCTGCGTGTCTGGGCGATTTTCGGCCGCGGATTTTCGGCGAGCGACACGACGGTCGGCGAAGCGGCTTCGTGGGTGGTCAGCCGGCAATTTCGCTGGGCCGAAAGGTCGGGCGGCGAAAAATTGCGGCGATCCGCGATCGGGCAACATTGTCCGACGCCCTGGAACGCGCGAGTTATAAATAAAGCCGCGGCTCGGTTGATGGATTATTTATGAAGCCGCGGCGTGGCATAATGCGTGACTAAATATGTCGGTTATTAATATTATTACTAACTCTTCGGCTAATTACGATTCGACGCAAACGAACGACTCTGTCGCCGACGGCAAAGTCCACGCGATCGGCCGCAAATCGGCGCTGATTACGGCCGACGCGTTATTGACAAGTTCGCTGCTTTCGCAAGTCGCGTTTTCGAAACGAAGCTGTCGCGGGGGATTGAGAGTGGTTGGTGAGAGAAATGCTGCGAAAACAATGACCGGAGACTGTCGTTTATTGGCGAAGTGGAACAGCGCTTTTTGGTACCAAGTGAATCCGAATCGCTGACCGGCTAACGGAGCGAGTTTCGATTGTTCCGCCGTGACTTTTTTGGCCGTCGTTAATTGACACCCGATCCGCCGTAATTCAGTTATAATGGTCGCGTCGTGCCGCGCAAAACGCGCGCGCCGTTTCGGCATCCGAGCAATGCCGTGGCCGAAGAATTCGGCGTCCGACGTGACTTGGCTCGGTCAAACAAGTCATTCGAAACAATGACTTTGCTTTAACTGAACGCACTTATTCGATTTAATTAATTAGTTTTTTCCGTGGCCGCTTCTCGGAATTCCTTCCTAATTAGAAGTCGTGACTCCGATCGTTTGTTGTAAATCCAGAGTCCCAAATCCCGTGCAGTAATTCACTAAAATCTCGGACCACCCAGAAAACCTGATCTTAGGATCGTGGGGCATTCCGCCGGAAGTCGAAGCTCGCCGGACAATAGTTTGGGCCGGCGAACGCGGCCGCAATTATTCACGTCGGGGCGGTTGCGTTCGGAGGTTCGCGCGGGCCGCGACGTCCGACGTTCGATCGTCCCGTTTCCGCCGCGACCTTCAAAAATTACGTGCATTTCGGCCGCCGCTCAAGTGGTACAAAAAAAGGGGGGCCTGGGAGCCGAGTGATTTACGGCCCACGCAACGAGCATACCTCGGGGCCCCGTGAAACGCGGCGTTTCCTAGTACATATCTAATTTAAATACGCTTATTGAAGGCACGTTACACGCGATCGAGCGTTACGCGTTTATATAACGCGGCGGACCGGGCCGTTCGCTTTTTGGCAATTACGTAACCTTGGCGGCCCGAAATCACTTACTCATTTTTTGTGCCCGGAGATGACATTGAATATGATATACCGTTCAATTTGAAAGGGGTATTCTCCGAAAGCGGGGAATTCCGAGGAAACGTATTAACGCGGGACCGGCTCTTGTTTTAAATGAGACGTTACATTTCGACATAATTGAAAGGTGTCGTGGCGAGAAGGCCTCCTAATCAGGCGCATGTTTATGCGCCGAGCCGGCCCCGCTGATCCACATTGCTGCGGAGCACATTCCGCGCGGCCCCCCGCACCCCCCCTCTCTGCCTTCCACGAATCAATTCCCCGACTATCGATTACGCCTGATAGCCGGGCCATTGTAATTACTCGCCGACGATAATCCAATCAGCTCCGCAAACAACAATTTTTATCTCGCCCGATCGGAGGCAAAAAAGGTCCCGGGAGAGGGGCCGGCTCGAATTGATTAACAAACACACGCGGCGCGCCGCTTTCGGGACCCGCGGGCCCGTATGCAAATAATGCCAGGCGGTTCGCACGACACTGTTTCGTGGCTCGAGTGTCAGTAGAAGCGCTGCCTCGAGAACTCCTCGTCGTCCTGGCCGTAGTCGTCGTACTCGTCGGCGAGCGGGTCGTCGTCGTCCTTGCTGACGGGACAGTGCAGACAGCGCGACTCGTTGATGCCGTAATTGATGCAGGTGCGCCCGATGCACTCGCAGCAGCCGTCGTGGAACCAGCGGTAGCTGGACGCGCCCATGCTCTGGCACGACGCCTTGCACTTGTTCCACGAGGTGCAGTGCGACATGTACGCCACCGTGCAGTTCACAGTCATCGTGCTGGCCGGCTGCTCGAGCCCGTTCTGGTGCTTACCTGCGCCCAACACAAAACGGTTATTGCGCCGAGTACGCGGGGAGGAGTTTCGTTTGGTTGATCGGATGATTTGGGTGATGGTTGACAGAGGATGTCTAAGAGGAGGGCAAGATTGAGATGGTTGTTTAGCGATGAGAGTAGTTTTTCTGACATTGCTGACGAAGGGTACGATGGAAGAAATGAAAAGTCGCTTCAGTGATCACCAAAGGTGGCTCAGAAATTGTAGAGATTCGTGCAGCAGGAAAAATGCGTCAGTCTTGAAACGCAGTGGGAAAACGATTATGAAACTCATTTTAAATAGTAACATTTTAACTGGAATCGCTACAAATTGTAATACTGATTATTTACAATGGTGTCGTAAAGTTAGAATGACAAGATGAAACAGATATTATTTTGATTAACAAGTTAAGTTCAAAATTGTGTGGGATTCAATTAATAATTACTAAATAGTTTAAATTCAAAATTTAAAGTAATATTCATTTAAGTTTTCATTTTACTATCTTATTTTGCTTTTTTTCTAATTATTTATGTAACTTGAATAATGTCTCGCTGAATTACTAATATGTTATGAGCTAATTCTGGTAGTCGGTTTATTAAATTTAATGGAAAATGAAGATATTTTATTTCACTATTTTAGTTGGAAACTAGTACTAAATCACTACAATTACTAGACTGAAACAGTACTTTTCAGATATCATTGGTTCCCATACTGCGCTAGCAATACAACTCAGTATTGGCTGGCAGTATTGGTGACAAAAACTGCCACGGTAGTGAAATGGTGATATATCAGTGGTTTATTTTTCACAGTATGATATTTATGAAAAAGCTAATTAAAACAAAATTCTATGACGATAGAAAATGTTTTGAAAAGAGCGAAGATTTCAAAAGCTTTGAAATGAATGAATGAAGGTTCAATAAACGACTCTAAGGATTTCTTACAAACAACGCCATTTGGATATTAGAGTATTTTCATAACTTACTGCCTAACAAACATGCAGCTTGTAAACTATGTCTTAAATAATCTTCAAAAAGTCTCAGTATGTTTCAAAACATTTTCCTGCCATGTCGGAGTATAAACATGATAAGGTTCTTCATAAATATATCCTTTATTATTGTTACTAATGACAGCAAAACTACTTTTGAAGCGAAATAGTCACTTGAAACTTGCTTTTCTCTCTTAACATGGTCTTAATGATGAAA
The DNA here is from genome assembly GCA_022817645.1 of Ceratoteleas bidentatus. NCBI lineage: Eukaryota > Metazoa > Arthropoda > Insecta > Hymenoptera > Scelionidae > Ceratoteleas > Ceratoteleas bidentatus. The sequence goes on from JABFPB010000715.1 coordinate 5,435, forward strand.
CTGTTAGCCATATAGTCTGCAATGTCGTTTTGACAGTGCACTCTTAAAAATTTCCGGAGTTCGACGTTTGGCGTAAGGTGTAACTGGTTTCGGAGTGAAATATCTCTCAATAGCGGTGAAATCTTTACTCCGCCGTAAGAGTGAAAGGGAAGAATAAAGTATTAATTGGACTAACAAATGTTGCACATTTAATCGAAGAGTTGTGTTGATTATGATTTTAAATTATAAATTACAAGTTTAAAGTCTAAAAACGTGTTTTCTGTTTGTATCAATATTAAAGCAAGCTTGATCTAACGTCAAAAATTCACACCACGACTGTTACTCCGTTTCGGATTGGATCTGCTTGAACTCCATATGGAGTAAAGATTTCACTCCGATCACACCCTAGTTACTCCGGATTTTTAACAGTGTGTTTGATTGTAAGCATTTACATCCTTGAATTATTAGGATTTTAAGGAATTGTTACATGATAAAATAATATGTTAGATGAGTTATTTTGTGTGAATATGTTACATTTTGTTCATTTCCGTGTGCAGTATCACAGTATGGGAATATTTTGAGTACAAATAAATTACTAAATAAAAACAATTTGGGAAAATCATACTGTATGAACTGTTGCCTTTACAACCCGCACACCACTGCTCCAGAGATTCTCCGGTGATCTCCAGATCTCCAGAGATTCTCCGGGGTGTGCTGTATGGGAATACGCACGGCATATTCAACAGTTCATTTTTCTCGGCACAGATATCTGCTAAAACACATAATTGTATCTGAAAAACTCTTATAATCTCGGAAATATCTGTAAATGTCCGTAAGAATCTCCAATGAAATGAACAAAAAATCTACGAAATTCCGACACTGGTGATATATTAACAGTTTTCGGGGGGGTGTATAGATTTTCACAGACATGAGACTTGTGGGCTTCTGAAACAATTTTGTTCATAAAAGTGTTATCGTTTTGAATGAAAAGTCTTTTCAACGATTTCATAACAAGAATTTTCTTAATATCAAACAGACATCATTTTAAAATATTTCTTTGCGTTAACTGAACATTCTTTTTTGGTGAAAATGTATCTTACATTTTAGGTTACATTAAGATAGTTCAATATGAATCTCGTATTTGTTTTCGTAGTGACGTTTTGTTACATTAATGTTTCGATGTGAAATACCACGATTAGATTTTATTTGGATTTTCAAAATGTTTATGATATTAACTAAATGTTTGCATAAAAATTGTAGAGAAATATTTAGTTGTAGTTGAAACAATTGAAAGATAAAACTATTTAATTTTTTACACATGTTTTGTTGTATGAAACTGCATGGGTCTGCTGGCACAATTTAATGCGACACGTGTGTAAAATTAAGATAAAATAATGCTAATTCAACATTTTTTGTGCAGAATCCTCTATGAATTTTCATGGACAATTTCTGGACTTTTGAGATTTAAGAATATCAGTAGGAATTATTGCGATTTTTGAAATCGAAATTTACTAAGTACATTGCGTCTATTCTTAATAAAATGTTTCAATCAGCATCACAAAGAAACAAAAACAACGAAAAAAGTGATTCCACTTTCATTGTTTAACTAAAACCACATCGCGCATTAGTTTAAAAAACACAGTTACTTAAAAATGTTATAAAGAACTGGGATTAACAAGGTAGGAAAATTCCAGAAAATGGCGGCCTAGAAGCCACAAACAAAGAATTCTGTGTGCATTTTAAAATAAAATGAAGCAATTAAATTAAGATAATTTAAATTTTTATATCTATTTGAATGCATTTTGTCAGTAAATGAATGTAGAAATAGATTTATCATCTATTATATTATCGCCATATATGTAACGCCACAACCTCATCAATAATGAGGTTGTGGCTTTACGATCGCCATTTTAACGGATACTGCTAGTCCGAGTCGACGTTTTACTTAGTAAATTAGGGTTTCTAAAATCCAAATAGTTTCTAAATATGTCACTCTATTGAGAATTATTACGGGATTTTCAAAAGCCGATGCAGTTGCAGATTTTTCCGAATTATTTCATAAATACCTTTACTTTCCTATTTAATAAAATGTTCTAAGCTTTTGACGTTTGAGACTTATTTGAAGTATTTATTAGAATTTTGCAAATTTTTACATGCTTTTTCGAATCAATGTTTTGATTGAGCTGATTAAAAAAGGATTATCATTCTTTCCATAATATAAAATCAACATTATTCCACGCAAATGTATCGGTGTGACTTATTTCTGCGTGCAGCACGTCCGCGCTTTTTGTCACGAAGAATTTCGAATCGGCGGATTCAGGGCGCGCAAAAAGGGTAAACAGAGATCGGGAGCGCGATCAGTTGTCAGCGGACGAGGGTTCATTCGGAGTCAATGGCACTTTTTCGCGATTGGGCCTTAATTCGTGGCAATGCGGAGGATCCGGTCAAACGGAACTACGTCCCGCAGAATTGGTTGGCGATGATCATCGCACAGTTACCATAACGATTCCGACATCGACATACTATCCACACAGAATCACGACCTCGATCCTGAAGGTTACCGTCTAGATGGTCAAGATAAGCATTAGGAAGGTGGGGATTAGCGTCTAAATTGGTGGTAGGTGAGCCTATTTAAAAGGTATAGCTACCAGCATCTAGATAGCAAGGTCTTTCGAGCGTCTAGTTCTCCGAGTGTGGGCCGGTTCGGACAATTAGGTTGTTTTGACCGGTAATTGGACGCGGTCGGCGGATTAGCCAGAAATCAAGGCTGAAGAAATGCCGGGGGTCGCCGTCAATTTGTCGGGAGAAAGGAAATTCGGGCGGATCGTGAAATCAGTGGCGGGCGTTTTTGTCGGCGGATCTCGAGTTAATTTGACGAAACGAGTGCGATTTAATCGACGGGAAGTCGCGTTTAACGTCGCGCTGCACGCGCGTCTCAGTCGCAATGATCTCTGTCCAGGAAAGCCGACCCGGGGCAAACCGGGACCAAACGGGACCGCTGCGGTGGCGGTCGGGGGCCTTCGACGGCGTAAACAAAATCGCGATCGGCCGTGTCAGCGCGACCGGATCGGCTCACTTTCAATTAAGACGTAACATCGCGCTCGATTTCTCGCGGTTCGCGCTCGCGCGGTTTACGTAACCGGGCGTCGCGCGTCCCGGTGAAATGTCGGGCGCGGAAAATTCCGCCGGCGTGGCCGCGCGCCTTCTAAGCCGCGGCTTTTCGTGGCCGGTGCGAGAGCGCGCGCGACCCTCCGCAGTGAAAGTACGGCTCTCTCGGAGTCGTCCCCGGGACTGGCCATAAATTACCGACGGCCCGAGCCGTCCGTGACGAAACCCGAGAGTCCGTTTCCAAACAGCCGTGACACTCGACGCGCGGGACAACAAAGGTATTCGTTTACTCACGATCAAGTTTCTTATCGCTCGGTATCAGATTGATGTCGACCGCGTAAGTGTGCGGCACCCAGCGCTCGTCCGAGTCCGGGCCGACGGTTAAAGCTTGGAACAGACTAGGGACCGGCTCGTCGAAGTCCTCCACGTGCGACTTCTTGCCCAGCGGGTTCTTCTTCACGTCGAACTTCGGGCAGAGATCTGCGCAGAAACAGAAACCGTCGGAGAGAGATGCGCGCGAAATCGCCACTCGGATCACTGGTCCGCACGAAAGGCCGCCGGAGTTTCGCGCGCACTCCCAAAAAGCAGCCTCCACATTATCCAGTCGCCGGGACCAGAACCCTCTTCTTCGGCAGTGAAAGAGCACTTTCCGGAGAGGATTCCGGTCCCGACGAAGAGATCTTCCAGGTCGCAGAATGGCTGTCGGAGTGATGCTTTACCTATGCAGGAGCAGCACTCGTCGTAGAGGTAGCTGAGACAGAAGAAGCACTCGCGCGAGCAGGTGTAGTTGACGGTGTCGCACTCGCAGCTCTGCGTGAGCATGCACTTGCTGACGATGCTCGCGCAAATGGCCTCGTTGCAGGCCGCCGCGGCGGCGAACAGCCAGAAGCCGCCGACGAGCAGCGCGGCCGCGAGCCTCGGCAACATCTGCGAGCGACATCCAACGCGGCAGCGGAGAGGGAGAGGCTCGGGCTCGGACCCGGGGGGCTTTGCTTAGCGGCAGCGGCACCAGGGGCCCCGAGGCTGGAGCGGCAGATCGAGCGCGCGCTCGCGTCCGGCTCGTTTGAAAAATGCTTATAGACTGACTCAAAATATTTACCGAACGTCTCCCCGGCTAAGTTCAGCGGTCGCTCTTCTACCTGTGCCTGCGCCGCTCCCGGGGTCGACTTCAAAGTCGCTCGCGGCTTTTCGCTCGGCGTCGCGCTCGGGCTTTTTCCCAGGCGGCGCGGCTCGAATTGGGCGCGCGCAAGCCACCCGGGGATGGGCCGGCGGGCGCGCTCCGCCGGGCCCCGGGGAGGGGGCGGCTCGTTAGCTCGGAGAAAAATTAGCCGTTTGTCGGTGCGCCCCCGAGCGGAGATGGGTCAATCAGATACGAAAACACTTGTCGATTCGTGCATTGTTTAAAGGCGAGCCCGGCGCAGGTATGCCACTCTAATGACGAGGAACAAAGAATTCGACCGAGCGGGCCACCCGGTATCCCGCTTCTTCCTCTGCTACCAATTTCGCTGCACGCCGCCTGATCCGTCAAAGAAAAATTACGGCGCCGAAGGCCTGAGTGGACATTCGTGTTCGCTTTCGTTTTAACTCGCCGGGCTATCTTGCGAATCTCCTCTGACTCACGGCCCAGGAACGCGTACGCCCCGGCCACTTTTTCGCCCCGTTTCGGCCTTTTTCGCCCGAAAATGACAGCTTTTTTTCAGCCCGCCCGGCAAATGTCATTATTCCCGCTTTAATGGATGGTTTCGTCAGGTGTGCCCCGTCAGGTGGGGCCCGCTTCCTCGCGGCATCCTCGTTATGTTAAGTGGAGCTTTGCATACGCTTTCGGAGATATTTCGCTGATTGATGCTTTCGCGCAGGGCTCGCGGCCGCCGCCAGGTGATAAGTGGCTAACAAGGAATTTGTTTGCTTAGCTGAGATGTTTGACCGAGTCCGGTTGCCGGGCCGCGCCGATTCCGACGGCTTTGCTGGTTCTTTTGCCGCGGCGGACGACCTGTTGGTTTAGGAAAAATATTGGCCGACGGGCGCGCGCGCCACAAACCCCGGCATTTCCGAAGTGAAAGTGCTACTTTATTTCGTTCTATTTCGCGCTAATTGGATTCGGTTTTGAGTGCCACCGAGGAGATTTCGAGGAAAATGTCCTTCGATCGGGAGATGTTGCGGAGCATTTAACGAGCTTGGGAGGAAGGCTAAACGGCTGTGGGGGTGGCGGGGCAATAATTTGGCAAGCCAAACCACACCCCCGGGTTGGGGGGGGTGTTTTTTTTTTTTTTATTTA
>JABFPB010000715.1:10806-32818 GCA_022817645.1 Ceratoteleas bidentatus
CTGTGCGATTGCCTGTCAATTATGTGGACAGGCAATCGCACAGCCGTTTGTGGAGTGAAGTGTTTTTTGTTGATGAATTAATTGGAAATAAATTTGGTTCCGCAAATTAGGAAGGGTGACTTTTTTGTTTCGACTACCTTACTGATGATTCACTATTCTTTGGAAACGTTCTCTGGACGCAGGAAGATTGATTTTTTGTAAGGGAAAAAGAAATCTGAGTAAGAGATCAGATCGGGTCTGCTTGAAGATAAGCAGTTTTATGTATGTAAAACGGACTGTTATTGTGATAAAATTCATGATACGATCTTCAAATGACGACATATGGAGTACTGTTTCAACTTACTTCTTTTAACAGAAGCTGTGTTGGGATAGGAAGCTTGTCATGTTTTCAAACAAAATGTACTAGATTTTATGAACCTAAATGGTGTACATTTACAAAATACAATAAAATTTTATGATTATTTAAAAGGAAATATAATAAGAATCCCACTGAAAATATCAGTTCACGTTTTCAAAAAACTATGTTTAACTTGAACAAAACCTTATTATATTATTTTTTTGCATAAATATAAAAAGTATATTTCATCCACAGACCTATTGAAAACCTAATATCCATTCTAAACCAATTAATCCGACTTTTTCGACAGTGCCAACGAAAAATGTCGCCGAACCGTTATCCCGGATTTCCAGCTTCGAAGCGCAACTTTCGCAGCGGCGTTTTTTCCCGGCCGTAAACAACGCGATTCGGGCCATCTTGGTCGCGCAAAAATAATCCCCAGGATGCGGGCATCCTCGTAATGAGACGCAAAAATGCGAACCTGGCGATCCCGGCATTGTCGGCCCGTAATCGTAATGACGTACGTCCGCGGCCTTTGGCTGCGCAGTCGTCGGCCAATTTGCATCTTCGCGTTGCGCGCGCGCGCACGCGAATTGATTTACGCGTATTTTCTGCATTTTTTGCCGGGCCGCGCGCTCTCGTCGCGGCGCGGGAACCGCGCAGGATGCAATTTAGAAATCTCACGATCGCTCGTAAGTAACGCCGATCGCCGATGCAAATTAACGCTGATTATCTCGTTAACGTAAATTGATTTTGTCGACTCGTTCGGACGATCGCATAAATTGCCCGTTTTTTCGCCGCATTTTTGTTTTCTCCGGCGCGCGCGTTTTTTTCCACGTGAACGCGCCGCGCGAGCGCCGTTTTTGCGCTTTTTGCCCGTCCAATCGTTTCGACAAAGGATTTATTAATTTGACGGCAACGTGAGGCGCGCTTTGGCCGCCCCGCCGCCGGGATTTGAACCCGCTCCGCTGGGCATTAATCTTTCATTATGTTTTTGCGCGAGCCGGAGCTCCACCGAACAGGCTGCGGACTTGTTGTTGAACGACAGGTGTTATATTATAGTTAAACCCGTTTTTGCGCGGGGAATTAAGTTATTATTAGTAATACGCGGATCGGGGCGAGCGCGCTTGAAAAACAGGAAGCTCGTTCGCGGCGAGGCGCGTGTTGTTGTGCGTGGCAGAAACGTGCGCGCGAGCAAAAGCGACGGAAAAAATAGCACGTTTGCGGCGAAGACGCTGGAACGTTGGCGAGACGTGGCGGACGTTTGTTTTGTAAACGAGAGGAGCGAGCGCGTTTCGCTTTACGGAAAACGGGAGGCTGATTAGAATTTCGACGACCGAAATCGGTTAATGGGATTGTTCTCGGAGAAATGGTGATGGATTGGTGTTGAGGAATTTTGGGGGAAGTGGGGAAATTCGTGGAGTTGGCTGACCGCGAATTGATTGAAAGTTCGGTTGGGTTTCGGGATTCGAAATATGAAAGCGGATTCACGAGGACGGAATTGTGAATGAGATAATTCATGAATAGTAATTATGAAAATTTTATGTTATGAAAATATGATGGTTAGTTTTGCGTTCAGACAATTCTTACTTGGAATGAATTGAAATGCATTTTGTCTCTTAGATAATAGATTGTAAATTGTCTATTGTGTCATGCATTTTTAGTTATTAATTAGAAATTAAGCTTTATATGGAATAATCCAATAATTGTAAAACATGAAAATAAAAATGTTTGTTGCCAACGTATGGTACATCTAAACATGCCTTTATCTTTGTTTTCTCCATTTCCTATTTAATCATCCGTCGGTAACGAAGAGACACTGTAAGGCAGGGCAAATATTTTTTTAGCATAACAAAAAAACTAAAGTAAAACTAAGTCAACAAAAGCATAACAAAGAATTAAGTCAAATTTACAAACAGAATTCAATCAATCCCAATTTTTTCTACCGAATAATTTTGTAAAGTGAATATTCACTGATATCCATTCTTCGTTATTATTAAGAGATTAACAATATATTTATTTATGTAACCAATTCTCATTTTAAAAAGTTACATAAATATTAAATATCTTTTTACACTCACAAACGTTATTTTAAACTTCGTCAAATGAAGATTGCATGAAAGCCAGTTTGAAAAAGAGCGCCGACAACTACGCATGCGCAGACAAAAAAGTCACCATCTGTTGTTCGATTGGTTCATGATATCCATTTGTGGCTACCGTGACGCGGAACGGTGGACTCGACAGAAAACAGTTCAATTAAAGGGGATCATTTTCTGAAATTTCAGTACACGTCATACATCCGATTCGAAGTGACTGTTATTCGTAGCATAACTGGCTTTTTCCACAGCTCCACATGTCTTTCAAAACCACATCGGTGATATACTAAACTGATCATATTAGTTAGATTTTATAAGGTAAAGTGACATTTGTTTTGTTGGTTTATTCACACTGTCAACTTTTACTATACTTTTTGTTCATGTTTGCTAAATTTTGGCCATACATTTTCAAAACAGTTTTAAATTACTGCAATAATACAATCGAATCAACATGTAATCGTATTAATATTTTTTGGTTATGGATAAGTGCGGTTAAACTCTTTCATCAGCTAATGCAGTAATCATTCTCAGAACGATGAGCAATCGTTAAGTAAACATAATTGACACACTGGTGATATTTACGAATTTTTACATACCAGTAATTGAAAACAAATCAAATGGATACATTTGTATCTGTCAAAGATGGTTTGTTTACTCATTTGCTTTAATATGTTAAATAATCCAATTTTATCAAGTAAATATTTATACTTTAAACAGTCACATATTTTCTACACACAGAGAGTGTTATTATATCAAGAAACGTTTTGGTTAATGATCATTTTTAGGTATAGTTACGATAAGTATCTTTTTAAGTATACAATTGGAAAATTTATATATAAAGTATGCTGTTGTTGTCCTTTTTGGCTATGGGACAGACCAGCAGGTGCCCCTGTAGGCCAATCACTATATATAAAGTATTTCCAATTTTCTTGATAAGACAATGTTGCAACGGTGAAATTAATTACATAGTGATTTGTGATCTATTTTTACTTGATACCAGTTAATTGAAAGTTGCAACCACATTAGAAGATTTAATTTTTCAAGAGTCCTAAAAATTATTCAAAAATGTTGTTTGCATATAATGGTAGAAACCATTTATAATATCTAAAAACTTTTATAAAGCATTTAATTCTATCTGAAGATATATACATTTTGACAAATTTGTTTTTAACTTCTTACATTATCAGAAAAAATACACACTTAATCAGCATATGTTAATTTATTTAAGATATGAGGAATCATATCTTAAATTATAATTTCTGGATATATATAATATATGCTTCTAATTGAACTTAGCTGTTAACTATACATATTTCATTTTTTGTGCTAACGTACTAAATATCAGTACGTTACAATTATTATTCTATAAAACCATAGCTTCCTTAATAACTTATTATCCAACTGGAGGAATTATACATATGAGATAATTTGACAACCTTGTAGTGAGAAGCAAGGATGTTACATCAAAGCTATTTTTAATGAGAAAATATACAGAATTTTGCATTTACTGTTTGTTTACTTGTGCTGTACTTGAAAGTAAGGTTCATTAATTAGGTCAACAGTAACACACATTCTTTTTGCAGCAAAATGCGTCTCTTTTTTACTATATCCCTGCTGCTGCTAATTGCACAACAATCAGTGGCACCTCCAGTTACAAAAGAAAAAAAGGAAGTTGAAGATGATGACCAATACAAAGAAGCTTCCCTTGTAAGTAGTTTGTATAAATTAAAATAATTATTCATGTTTAAAACGACGTTCAATACCATTTGAATTACTCTGTTACAGAAAGAGGTGGAATATCACAGATACTTAAAAGAAGTTGTTCAAGTATTAGAAAGTGATCCAGATTTTCGCTCGAAATTAGAAAAAGCTGAGGAAGCAGACATCAGGGTATACCACTTTTATATTAATAAAGGGGAGATTGCGGAAAAATTTGAAAAGCATATTAGAATTTATATAAGTAGATGTCATTTTGATATTATATATAGTGACACAAATGACACATTAGAAAATTGAATATCTAACAATTGAATATAAATTTAATTGAAAATATTAAGAACAGTGGGAGTAGTAGTGATTTATGTATCCAAAATTGGACTAAATCACTTCAATTTTGGTTCACTTAAAAAGTGACTACTTCTCGTTGGATTTTGTGAAAACTTAGTAAAACTATTTCTTGGGGGTTAACAACAAATTTAACTGACTTATCAGTGTTACAAATTCCATATATATTTGAACAGTGTTTCGACCAATAGCAATTGTCATCTTCAGGTTCTATAATTGATATTTGTGTTGTGAGTTCAGTAGTTACAAAAAGTTCAGTTTTAGTTACAAAAAGTAGTTACAAAAAGTTCAGTGTCGGTATTGCAATGTGGGTTTGATTTGTCACTAACCTTTGTAAAACGGTTGTTTCTCTTGATTAAGGTCTAAATTGGGATGATTTCATTTTAGCTTTGAAATACTGGTGTTTGAATTTATTGTTTTGAGATGGTCTGTTGTTTTGAAATGTGGTTAAGTTTGTGTTGGTGGCTGACTGTGGTTTGAATTTGAATTTTGGCATCTATTATTTGCTAATATGGATTCATAAATTTTGCTGAGTTTCTCAGTATCACATCGCATGTTTAAATTGTTATTGTTTGTTTTTATTTATAACATTTCCTAAGTACTATGTGTATGTATATTGTTTTCATAATCTAATATGTTGATACTATCCCAGTTCATCAGGTGTTTTCTGATAAAATTTTGCTTGTCAGGAGGAAGTTTGTGGGTGTTTCTGTGTCCTTTGAATCTAGTTTCTAATGCTCAAACACCAGTTTTGAAATAGTAGTAAAAACTACTATTTCAAAGCTAAAATGACATTGTCCAAATTCAGACTTTAAATAGAAGAAACGACAAGTAAAATACGTTTGACTAAGTTTACAAAGTAAAACCATCTCAGTATTGTGTACTAAAATGATTTCTGAGTTAAAAGTTTGATTATTTAACTTGCCTTCAATTCTTTGCTTATATTCAGAGATGGCCATCAATAATTACTTATTTACATTGCATTATTTACAGAAACAGTGTTCATTTGCTTAACTGAAATCAATATCATATGCAAATTTGAGCCATTGTACTAAGTTTTAACGAAATTTAATGTATTAAAGTCACCTTTGATCCAAAATTGAACATAATTTAAGCTGATTTTGGATATATAAATCACTACTAGGCCCACAGTTTTTACATTTTCCCTTTAAATTTTACCCACATGTAGGAAATTAAAATAATTTTTGTTTCTCCAAAAAAATGAATTCGATTATTAATGGATGATATAATGACTACTTGTTTTTTATGAAATGCATTAACTTATTTAATGTTTTTTACAGACTGGTAAAATAGCTCACGAACTTGAATTCGCTAGTCATCATGTTCGGACCAAATTGGATGAATTAAAACGGACAGAACTTGACAGACTAAAACGACTTCATCAACGAGAAAATGAACTGCAGAACCATTTAGACCTTAAACTCACGAAAGTTGCAGAACACGTAGACCATCAAAATCCGCATACATTTGAAGTTGACGATCTGAAAAAACTGATTGAAAAGGTATTACAATATGCAATATCATCACACATATGCTTTTTCATATATTGTGCAATCTGATTCAACAGATTTTAACATAAATTCTTGATACAAATCAAATAATGGTATAACACATTTTTTCTCACAGACGACTAAGGATCTCGAAGAGGTCGATCGGAAAAGGAAAGAAGAATTTAAAGAGTATGAGATGCAGAAAAAGTTCGAAGAGCAATTGAAATTAAAGGGTAATACTGGTAATATCATGAACAGATTTTAAGCACCAAATCAGCACGTTGCATGGCTAGGAAGTGAAAATATTATAGTTATTATTTGTTGCTGAATTTTGTTTGGTGTGAATCTCAACTTAATTAAACAAAAATTTTTTTATTAAAATATACGGTTTTTAAATGAATAAGAATTATTTAATAGTGTTTGCTTGAATAAAGTTGCAATCTAATACGAATTTAACTATATAATTAATCAATTATTTGGCTTAGGAATGAATCCGGAAGAGCGGAAGAAATATGAGGGCGAACTTCACGCTAAAGAGGAGAAGCATAAAAAACACGAGCCGGTATGTATAATCAGTAATTATGAAATATATGTAGTAGCGCAACTGAGACTGATTGTTCATTATTTTACACAGTTACATCATCCTGGAAGCAAACAACAATTGGAAGAGGTCTGGGAGAAAAAAGACCATATGGAAAATCAGAATTTCGATCCACGAACATTCTTTATGCTTCACGGTACGTTGAAACAATAATTAAATAGTACTTTAAAGAATGTGATTATGTTTTATTGCCACCAATGGTTTTGTGCTGCAACATTTAAATTATTTATACAATTAAACCATCGGAAATATTTACTTTATAAAACTGACGATTTCTGAAACGTCGCTCTTTTAATAATATATTTTGTAATGCAGTTTATTGTTATTTCTTTAATCATTTCTATATTTAATGATTTCACTAAAAAATTTATTAAATTCGCAAGATATAAAATCATTATTATGACTTTACGCCAATTTATTTTCTGTATATTGCATGCCAGATGTATTTTGATGGAAAAATGTTTGTTGAACTCTGCTTATTTATTTAATAGCCAACATTTTAATGTATTATAATAATATATAAGAATAATAATAATATTTAATAAAAATCCTTTTCAATTCAGGATGAAATGTTATTACGCTGTTTTATAAATGCAAAATAATAAATTTTACTTCATATTTCTAGTGAAATTATTTAACATATATTTAATGTAATAAATTAATGTTATATGCATGATCGATCTGCGTAAAAGAAAATAAAATTTAATATATTATATTAAAATAAGTACAAGTTGCACAGGAAATACTTCGAATATGGTTAAAAGGTACAGTTATATTTTACAAATGTTCAGCACAAAAACTGTTTAAAATGGTACTTCTTATATATTTTAGCATACAGAGAAAATAATACTAATCGTAACAATAACCGTAGTAATAACAGTAAGCGTAATGTTTAGATTTGGACGGAAATGACGCGTGGGATCAGTACGAGGTACAAGCCTTGTTCTCCAGCGAACTAGATAAACTTTATGCCACTGGCTCCCCAAATCAAAGCGATCTCCGAGAAAGAGCAGAGGAAATGGAAAGAATGCGCGAACATGTATTCAAAGAAGCTGATCACAATCGAGATGGATTCATTAGGTAAACACGAGAGTTAGGTCATTTATTAAAAAATCTAGTTTTACAGGAAGTTTCGGTGAAATAGCTAAAATTTAATAATCTCAGTAGAAATTTGTTTATCTTTTGGAATTATAAGTTGATGATTTTGGAACAATATTTAGATTTTATTTTACTTTGAGAGGCTTTGTAACGTCAAAGTCAAATAATACTATCCTAAATTATAAATAAAAACGAAAAAAGATCATTCTTATTCAGTTTTAAAGAAAATTAGACTGGTCGTTAACTGTTATAACATTATAAGTTCATTTCATAAAAGTTAACGTTTCTAACTATATAAATTGTTGCAAAAGCAGAAATATGTTTAGATACTTTATATTTATATCTTTTCATTCATTATTTAAAATTGACTTTCGTTTATTTCTTTTGCAGTTACGACGAATTTTTAGCTGAAACAAAAAAACCGAGCTTCCAGAAAGATCAAGGGTGGGAGCCTTTAGACGAACAGCAGATATACTCCCAAAAAGAATATGAAGAATTTGAGAGACAGCGACAAGAGGAAATTCGAAAAATGATCGAAAAGGGCCTTGTAAGTAACGAGTAACTATTTTGCTTGTGTTTTTCGAATGGGTTGTGTTCTTGAAGAACAGTGGTACCAAGCATTAAGTAGAATTAAGTACTTCAAATACTGCTGGAATGTATGATTGTTTTTTTTCTTTATTTAAAAATAATTGATAATAACTGGCGTAGTCAAAATATTATTATTCACCAACTTCATTCTACAGTGATTGTAAAACAGGTAAGAAAAGTTGGAAGATACATTTATAAATTAGAAATTCATTTAAAGTAGTAGTAATTCTTATTTAAACATGCATAGAACTAAAGTCTAAACTTTTACTTTGTCACTGCATTTAAAATTGAAAATAGGTTTCTATTTATCGTCTAAGGTAATCATAGTTTCCAACTTTATTGGTAATGTATAAAGATGGTGTTAAGCAATATAACTGATTCATTTTCTTTATTGATGCATTGATTTAGTAAATACTGAAATGAAATATTCACTACTATCATATTAAAGTACTGAATTTAACTTATTTTATAAAATTGCTTTATCCATTGTCTATGATGAATATTATTTCTCCATAAATATACAACAATGAGGGTTTCGTTGTATCAGCCCTATCGATAGTGCCAAAATAACTAAAAGGCATATAATTTCTTCTTGTTATCGTAATATGTATTTATAGAGAGACACTATATAAGAAAAGTGTCAATCCATTTATAAAGGGTTATTAGTGCACAATAAGAGTGATTTATAAGTAGTTTTTAGAATATGTATGTTATGCTTTTGCAACATTTTATTTTGCTTGCTAGATTTCACCATATCCGGATCAAGTACCACACCATGAGCAGCAGGTGAGTGAAGTTACCATTTATTTTTAAGTTAAAAATTAGCCTATGTGCAGCAAAAAGAGCGGTAAAACTTTTTTATTATAATCTATGTTTAGTCACTGAAAATGTTGTGACTTCAAAAGATTTTCATTTATTGATAAACTTTGCAGAACTTTGGTTTGGATTTGCACTGAAATACTATCTTTGATTTAAAAACATCAGAAAAAATTCTTTATGCATTGTCAAAAATTGTACACAAATTATTTTAGACTTACGAGACTCCATCGACATTTCAAGAAAATTTCTTTGATCTTGTGCATAAGTTTCAGATAAATGAAAAAACATTACCAGACTTTTATATTTCTTTTTTCAAAACACAGTCGTATGCAAACGCGAAAAGTAATTTAATATTTTACCGAAGTTTATTTTCTAATATGTAATGACAATGAAAACAAATTATTTTAATTATAAGTACTATATATATATTTCATTATGATTAAATTTAAAGATTTTAAATAAAATTAAAAATAATCATAATAATATTTAAATAAAAAAATAGTTTTTGAATTAACACGTTACAATGTAAAGTAGTATGTACATCAACATAAACACTATGTAATTGTTTAGCAAATTTTTATTGAAAAGGATTTTTTATTTTTATTTATTATTTTTTTATATAATTTAATCGAAATTCAACTATTTCTGTTATATAAGTTTGTTTTCATTCAAAAATCACACTGTGACATTTTTCGCATGGTATAATCAGGCGCATCCTCCTACTTAGGAGGATGCACCTGATTATAGGAGGATGCACCCTAATTTTAAACTTCCATAACATATTATCAGATCAGTTTGTAACAAATACATTACATACTTTCATTAAAGAATAATAATAATCGTATTATTCACACATATAAGTATTATTATGATACATATCTTTCCAACAACATCCTAATTAATGTTCTGATCGGTTATCGAACGGCCAACTTGATTAAGAATTCGTCCGATACCAAATACAATATTCGTCGAAAACAGCGCTACATACGAACTCCTCGTCGAATATTGAATGAGCCTGATTTAGCTGTTAACGTGTAAATTTGCTACATAAAAATAAATTAATAGATCCGTGTAATAAACTTACATGTGTAATAAAACTTTGCCAGCAAACTTCTGCCTGTTACACTTAATCAAAAATCGTCAGTCTGAATATTTATAAAGTTCGTCTCGTTGCAAAGTTTCCTGGGTCGAATATAATAAATAGGAATAAAAAACTTTGTTCTTGAGAATTCAATCGGACAGTCGGCACGCGGACGAGCGTGCATTCTTAATTGACCCAAACGTCGTTGAAAATTTAATCGCATTTTTAAATTGGATCTTTAAAGTGGAACTGTCCTATCGACGTTATTACTCGGTTCAGCAACTTCAGAGAAACGTGAAATTGAATTGACTCTTTCCATTCTAGTTCCCCGGACATGGTGGCAACTATCCCGCCCCTGGCCATGGTGGCCCTCCGCCAAACGCCCAGTACCATCCGCAACCAGACCATTACCAAGGCCAGGCTCCTCCGCAGCATTACCAAGGTCACCCCAACGAGATCCCGCAACAAATGCATCACGGTCAAGTGCCGCCTATGCATGACGTGCCTCCGCAGCATCACATGCCACAGCAGCATTTCCCACAGGGTCAAGTTCCCCCGCAACATCATCAAGGTCTTCCCGATCAACAAGTCTACCATCAGCAACAGCCACAGCCAGAACAGCAACAGCATCAACCACAACAGTACCATCAACCTGAACAACACCATCAGCCGGAACAGCAACACCATCAGCCTGAACAGCAACATCATCAGCAACAACAACAGCATCATCAACCGGAACAACAACATCATCAACCGGAACAACAACATCATCAACCGGAACAGCAGCATCATCAATTAGACCAACAACACCACCAGCAAGTTCAGTTCAATCACGCTGATCCGCATCAGCAACCAACAAATCAGGGCAACCAACATCAGCCACCGAAGGCACAAAATCTTGCTAACAACATTCCAGTTGTTTCAAAGGGTTAAGGAAAAGTAGATATCAACCTCTTGAACGTTTGTTGTAGAAACAAACTTGCCAATTCAATAAGACTTCGATTAAATTCAAATACCAGGCGCTAAAAATACTTGTGGAATGATCGACGCTATTTCGAGATATCCCAGTGTTTTATAATATTGATTTTTACGTCATAATGAACTTCGGCGTTTCTAATTTATGTGTAGTCGAGGCAAGCATTTCTCAATGTTTAAGGATTGAACAATGTAGCGGATGATCAAATCATGATGGATTGTGAAGTTTATGATGGATTGCATAATAAATTATTTGTTTTCGATAGTATGTGTGGTTATTTCTGATCGAACAGGATGAAAGTGTTTGCTCGGATAAATTTGTATGCGTCACTTTGATACGTAATGTTGGTTTATTAATGATTTTTACTTCCAGGCGTTAAACCAAGTATAAATACATTTCAGTCGTTTTATTACGAAAACGGCCCATGATGCATTAACAATTGTTTACAAGTCTACGTTTCAAGCTGGACACCCAAGTTGAGAAATTGCATTTGTTATATTCGCTCAAAGGTTTTCTCCGTCATTAATTCAGATTAATTAATTCAATTAAAGAAATCGTCCAGCATGAATGCTTTATACTGTTAAAGTGAATTTCCATTTAAAAAAAGTATTCTGGAAACATAGATGAATTACTTGAACGAATAAAACGTTTTACTCAGACAAACTTAATTGCTTTAAAGCAAGAGTTCTATAAATTTAATTTTAATTACATTTTTATTTTGCGACTCGTTCACGCGACTTGTATTTAACCTTTAGATTGCTCATAGAGAAAAGTACATATGTATTTGAGACAAACAATAAAACGCGTAGGAGTTTCCACGATGTTATTTCGCAATTGACCCATATTTCGACGAGTTTTTCATACGTCTTGAAGAATGTATGTTATGATGAATAATAAAGCATTTGATAATGAATGGACTTATTTATCCGTCGACTATGCGTATTCTAACAAGTGAATATTTGTAATTTATAGTTTATAACTTATAAATTAAATGAGCCGTTTTAATAGAAACGACCGGATTTTTGAGACTTTCATTAGCAGTTTATCAATACGTAAAAAGGTTAACTAATAATAAAATATAAGCGTTAACATTTCAAATATAAATATGTTTGAATCCAGTCAGACACATTCGACCCACATAGTCGCTCATTCTATATTTAAAAAGGTTTGTATAAAACTTTCATTCATTAATAAAATAAATGACCTAATTTATGAGGACATAAATGTCAAGTTGAAAAGTTTAAGACATTCATTTTATTCTTCATTCATTTATCGTTAAAATAATACTGAAAAATGTGTAATTGAGGCCAATCTTTGCAAAAAAACCACATACAAGGAATCTCAACCTTTCGACACGAGAACAATAATATATTTGCAAAAAGCACGCGAACAATGCACGTACATAAAGTGCCGTGACTTTTTAATAGAATTTTTCACTTGAAGTGTGATAACAGCAACTACGCGCATCGGCGTGTAATTTTATATAATTGCATTACACTTTATTTTATATAATTGCATTACACTTTATTTATATTCGCAAAATTATTATACCCGCGTTAATGGGGCAACTTAAAATAAAAAAATGGGACACTACAATATTTGTCGATCAATAGCACTATCGATTAGTAATGAATATATTTTCACCGTTCATAAAATATAACTGATCCTCGCAATCAGTTTAATATATTTTATGAATAACCGTCATGCAACTGTGATTGCCTTTATGTGTCCCAAGGTTCCCGATCAAAATTTAATGTGTTCAATTAACGACACAGTTATAATTATATACCACTAAATAAACAAAAATGTCACCTACGACTCGTTTTCTTTCGTACCAGACGTGCCGCAAATAATTCCTCGTCCTCGAAACTGAGCAACACTCGTTCAGCGTGATCTTCCAACTTTGAAAACCAAATGAAGCAACAACTCAATCATCAAAAACTCAATAAACAAATTCCAGTTACTTTTTTATTATATTATAAATACAAGTACAACTATATTTCACCGAATAATATGGTAAGTCGCGCTCGTTTGTCTATCTACAATAAAATGGTACTCAACTGAATTGCACCGGTACAAATGCGTGTGCAACGTAAAACGAAACGCTTCGGGTAAAAGTGTACAATTAAAAAAACAAAAAGAACGACCGAGCGCAACGGCCCGGGATCGCGCGAAAATTGCATTGTCCCGGCAGCCGCGTAATCTTAAAAATCCCGAGCGATTGATCCGCTCGGGCGATTGCGGATCAACGCGTTGAATCATAAACGAGGGAGCGCAAAAGAACGCCGCAAAGCCATCGGAGAGGCGGAACGGCCCTAATAACGTAAAATATTTATAAATTGTTTGTATGCACTGTACACGTACTAAACATGTACACTGAAGATCATTCATCAATTTTTAAATTAAATATAGAAAAATAAAACTACTGCAAGTTACTTTGAGAATGTCAATTACAGTATAGGAAAATTTCGGATAAGATTAGTAAAGATTTCTGAAGTATAACAGCAAAATAGTAACAATGGAGTTTGAAAACATTTTTTAAATCGTTATACAATTTCAGCCAAATGGATTTTATTTGAACTTTGTGACATATTTGTTTATATTGCAAATAATCAGTTTTGCAATCTTCTTGTTGCTTTTCATTGTTAAAAACAATTAATTTTTTACAAAAAAATGTACCAGACATTTCATATAAAATAGTTCATACGAAATGATTTACAAAGTCCATTCCACTTAAAACTGGACATTTTTAAGTATTCTAAAAATATTTTCACATTTTCTGGAAAATATATAATAAAAATTTAGTGTTTTGCTGTTACAGTTGATGCAATTTTACTCAAAATATATGACTAACACCAAACATTGAAAAGTCACTTATAAAATGTTTTACTTTCAAAACTCCTTGATGCCAGATTTTTCTATACCATTTTCTCAGTCTATAAAATACAAAGAAAACATTCACAAATATTTTGCGCTACCAGGGTGAGGGTACAGGGGGGGGGTGGTTTCGCGGGGCAAGGAAGAGTGAAACGTCCATATTGCAATGTTTATTTTTCATTTAATATTATTGCATACTGTTTATGTTAGTATATTACTTAGATATACGTGCCAAGTAGCAACTTAAATGTATGATTGCGTGATTCTGTTTGTTCGTCCGCGCGCGTACGGCTCGGTAGGTAGGTAGGTAATGTACGCTTACTTCACTATATATAGGGTGTATTTATAGGTATAGCATAGTTTCGGTAGAACGTCACCTTAAGAGCTACTCGGTATAATAAATAAAACGAATTAACGGGTGGCGGTTTTCTGTAGGGTAGTAACTGCTATTTCGCTCTGTCACGCGCACAATCGCTCGCGTCGTCCTCGTCGCCTGCTTGCTCTCACTCACGCACAGTCGCATCCTAATAACGCATACAAAACCGCTCTCCTCTCCTCTCGTCTCCGTTTCTTTTCGCCCCTCGGCCCACCCCCTTGCTCGGCCTGCCTCTCCCCTTAGCTACGATTTTACAGGGAAACTTCGAAACTGTACATGCGCTGATCAAGTCGTTTCGAAACGTCACCTCCGGGTCGTCTTGTTCGTCGGTGTTGGTACATCTGGTACTCGGCTACCGTAAATCGCAATGCGCGCCCGGACAACCGGCCGGCTGGCGAACGCAATTGTCTAAGTAAGCGAAGAAATACATGTTGCGCTGAGAAATAACGCGGCCCGCTCCGGGAAGCGCCTTGCGAGAGAGAACAGAAACTGGAGGAAGATTCGCAAGGCGTTGTCGCACAGTCGTCCTGTGCTTCGGGCCACATTCATGTACATCCACGCACATCGCGTACACCTGTGCATGCGATGCATGTACATGCACATTTTCCCGGGGCGCGCTCCGGACGAACGCATCGGCAAATAAATAGAAACATAGGTTGAACGGATAAAAAATATTTATATGTATGTATAATATAATACAAATACGGTAACGTAACGAGCAACGCTTAACCGCGTGTAGTCCCTATGTATGTACAAGGATCCGCGCGGACCGGATCGGCCGCCGGAGAATAAGGATCAGGGATGCAAGAAGTATCGAAACTCTTTTTTCGTTCCAGATGAATTTCAGCACTTTTAAATCAGGGTTTTTTAGTATTCGTGAGGATTTATACTACATAAGTATAACTTGAAATCAGTCGTATACATATTTTATGATATTTCAATTCAAATTCGCTCCAATTTTGTTTATGGATCAAAGTTATTTTTGCTTCTAATTCTGAACGAATAAAATTCGAATGGAATTCTATCAAAATAGTACACAAAGTAATATAAATCCTTAAAAACTATTTGCAATTATTAAAAAAAGAAACGTCGATTTTTAAATATTAAAAATCATGTGATACGAAAATACAGTTCAGATACTTTTTGCATCCTTGATAAGGATGCGCATCGTCTCGGCTCTCGTTCGTCGTCTGGTTCTCCTGTCGCTCGCGACGTATCCGACAGAACGCCCATTTTTCACGGGGAGTCTACGGAGACGGGTCGGTCTGTCGGGCGAGCGAACCCGGGTCGCCGCGTCCAGGGAACAGTGCGGCGAAACGGCCGGGCGACCCGGGCTGGCTCGCGCGTCGTCGCTCGCTCGTTTCGTCAGATTCATGCTCGCTTCGCTCGACTATCGGTCGTCACTCGCGAGCGCGCTTTGTTCGTCGTCGTGGGTCGCGGAAACAAGCGAGGGGAAAACAATTTGTTCGATCGGTTGTCTCAGAAGGAGTCGCGCGGCTGACTTAGCTAGAAAAATAGCGCGCCCCGTCCCCCCGGCCAGGACGATCGGGCCCGAGTCACGAGACAAACGCGGATCCGCCGCCTCCGTCCTCGGCTCCGAGGTCAGGGTGTCGTCGATCGCTGCTGGGCATGGACGGGGGCTTACTTTGGTAATCGGTAGCTCGCGATCGTGAAATGCGCTCGGTAATTGGCGTGAGAAAGTTATCAGCCGGGGCGTTTTTGGTTTCGGCTGGCGGTTACGCCGATTCGCGATCGAAAGAATGCGCCGAAAGAGGGGCTGTGGTACCAGTGCTTGTGGGTGGAGAAAAAAGTTATTTACTGATTGTTATCGTACTGAAAGTAAAAATTACAATACTGTTGGCAGAAACGACATGCCCTAATATAAAAGTCTCAAAACGGTTTTTAAACGTTTATTAAACGTCTAATAAACATTTAAAGAACGTTTTGTTCCGTTAAAGTGAAGTCCAGGTAACATTTCGGTATTTCTAGGATTTTTATAGAGATGGAACTGAATTTCTGAGGATTAATGTGGCTTTCAGTGTTACCATACAGTATAGTAATTTTTATTGTAACTTTTTTCTCCGTGCCCAATTCTCGTGTAACTCTTAATTTGTCGAACCTGAACGCTGTGTCTATTAGAAATGAAATTTCGAATAGATACAGCGGTGTATTTGCAGACGGAGGTCGCGCTCATCGAGGCTAATTCTGCAGCTGCTTGTCCGGTGCTACAGGCGCCTGGCCCCAAATAAATCTTCCAAACGCCGAAAAGTCCAATCGAACAACGACAAATAAAATCTAGAACGCAGTCTTTGACTTTCGTGGCGCGCTTTTCTGTACTCCGCATATAAAAATAGAACGAATGTACGTCGTCGCGTATCACAAATCCATCTAGATCACTACGAATTTGATTCGTATTTGGTATCGAATGCGGAGACCAAACTAGCTGGCGGCTCATGCGGAACTGGCGACGCCGATCGCGACTGACGGAAGCGGGATCCCCGGGTCCAGGCGCGCCCGCAGCGGAACCGCGCGAATGGCGCAAACTTTTGACAATGCTTTCTTCGGGGCGCCGGTCAAAGTCGAACGGAAACAAGGTAACACAGGCCGCCGCTTCCCTATTGCGCGCTCTTTTTTTCACGGTCGCTAATGAACACGAGTGCGCAATTTGTTGCCGAAAGTACCCAGCGGTAACCCTCACATTTATTTATATATGTATATATATATAAATTTATATCATATATCTATATATATATACCTTCAATATATATAATATATCCCATATTTTCTATCAATAATAGTGTATAAGATACTTTTCTTGTTCACTTATACTTTAAAGATGTACTATATAGATGTTCTTTTGCATTTTCCTCTTTCTTTTCTCTCTCCCTATCCCTTCCTCCTCGCCCTTCTGCCTCTTCCACCGTAAAACGCGTCAATATCAAAATGTGGAAATGAAATTTCCGAAGCACATCCTCTGAATTGTTTCTGTCGTTCTATTCATCGTCGTCTTAATTCGAAATCGAACGAAAAGTTATTGGGGTACATAACTCTCTAACGAGACTTGCCATTCAGGGTATTACCGATGTGGATGGATCCAAAACAGAAATTTTGCCAGACACCGCGCGCCGCCACTTGCGACGCGCGCAATTTTGGTTCTCATTGTTCCATTACCGTTTGTTTATCCTTCATCTTTGTTTCGTTATTTTGTTCTTCCTTTTTTATATCGCGTGTTTCTTATTAGTTTTGTTGGCTTCCTGTCACTCGCTCGATACACATGCACACTCATGTTGTCAGTTTTTACGGATCTGTTGCAGGCTTTCGAAAAATATGATTTTGTACAACGCAAAAACAACGATTATGTACAATTTTTACAAAACGCTCGCCGAATGGGGCCGAAAGAACGAACTGCGGAAAAAATAGACGCGTTACTTGACACGGGAATTTTGCTACGTTTTTGTTGTTCCAAAGTTTACGAAAACCGACAATACGTGCCTTGGAGAACAATTATAAATACGAGTAACGCGTAACCCACAACATATCTACAACTGAACGAAAAAAGAGCTTTAACGCGAACAAATTTTGAATGATTTTGTTAATTTACAAGTGGTCACGATCTACGGGACACCTTTCTTAATTTCATCTTTTTCGTATGGAAGGCACTTACTACTTTTTTTCTTCATTTTATACAATATTTAATTTTAGTCTCTCGCATTCAATTCAGGCAATCCACATATGCTGATTCTTTCTCCCAATTACTTTCTCTCCCTCTCTCGCTCGCTATCTATGCTTTCTCGTTCTCTCGTTCGCGCTTACTTCCGTAATTAATTATTCATCTTTTTTACAACACATGCTTGTTTCTTGTCTAACCATTCTTTTTTGTTTCTAATTTTACTTAGTCATTTTTGAACACATTATATGCCTAGATCATAAAAAAGCTTCGTCCGAGATCAGTATTTTTTTTCTTTAGTTTTGGAAATGAAAAATAGATAAATAACGCGATTTCTGTATACGTATACATTTTTTAAAGAACTCCAAAGACAGTCCTATCATCTCACTTTAATGTTTCATCAACGACGACTAGCCACGAACGATCGTTTTTGACAAACTTATAGTTTTTTATCTATGTATTTTAAAAGTACAATTTATACTTTCTTACGTCGTCACAAAAACATTTGTATCAAGAATATGTTTATCTTCCGCGAAAATTGTAGTCTCTCTCTCCCCCGACTAAAAACGCGAGCCCTTTTTTGGTAATTACGAATGTGTCCAAAACATCCCCAACGCAACGAAAAATATCGACAATCACTTTTCCGCTTTTTTCAATACCGTTACTTACGAAGGCCACTTCGAATATTTTTACTTTTTTTTGTGTACGTCTCTTTTTACATTTACGAGAGGTCTGAAATCCGAGACCAGCAATTTTACGCAGGAGGCATTTACGACAATCAATAATTCATAGAGCGAAATGTTTTTCAAAGATACATCATGAAAACGCGAGCGTTTTTTTCTCAATCGAAGTACCAATCAAAGGAGTGAGAAAGTAAAAAACTGGAACGAAAAATCGAACGGAAGGAAATCCGCGTTTTCTTTCTCTCCCTCTTCTTCCTTTCTCTTTCTTTCCCTCTTGTTTTTATTTAATCGGCAAAGGCCTCGTGTGTCGCGTGCGATTCGGAAAATCGACGATCGAAAAAGCGTAAACGGGAGAGATCGTGCGTAGCTTTATAAAATTTTGAAAAATAGCACACTTTTGTATCTTAGTTGTTTCTGCCCTTTAAAAAAGAAGCACCCATGACGTCGTCATCTAGCTTTTGTTCGCCCTCTCAAGTCTAAACACATTCAGCACACATGTACTCAGCCACAGTACTCGCACACACGCAACCGTAATTCATTGTCGACATTTTTTTATCGCAAATTTGACTCCTCCTTACCTAAACCTTAGAATTTTTATACTTGGCATACCCCAAATATGGCAGGAAGGCAATCATTACGTTTCGTAACGTACAGCGTTTTTCTTTCATTCTTTTTTCTTTTTATCGTCACTATAAGTGTTCGCTTCTTTTTCTTCGCTTCTTTAAAAATTTGTCTGCATCTCGGTTTGTCTTTTTGTGTTCAACGTCGAAACGCCTCTTTAACGATCGTCGCTCATTCACAGATTAATTTTATATGAAATTTTTTGTTATTTTGTACATTTGCGCTTCTGCAATTAAGTAGCATTATCACTTACATTATTGTAACGCCATCGTACGTCCATTGTCGACGATACTAATATGGAAAACCGGATTTGTCAATCATTCGTTTGTCGAGTCGGATTGTTGCGCATTGAAATTGTACGCGCCGGTTAATAAAAATACTTTGAATCAAATGGCGAACGGAACGGTTGCATCACGTGAAAAAAGTTTCGTTTCATCGGATCGGATATAATTGCACGATACTGCGTTGTTATTTTTATAAATGCATGATGCAAAAAGATGAAATCATAGTGATTTTTCGTCGTCGCTTCGTCATCTCGCAGCCGCTCATTTAGAGTAATACAGGAAGACTGTTGGAAACTATAATATATCAAAGAACGCAAACTACCATTCAGCAAGCAAATTTCATGACCTACGCGTTATATAAATGTACAAGTTTTATTATCAGATAAACGAAACAATTATTCAATCTCTTCGGACCGTATTCAAGCGTTCCTCGTTCATATTATGCGTCGGCGATAAGAAAAATAGCGCATTTTGTTTCATAATTTACATTTGTGACTTTAATTAATTGTATAATAACAGGTTTAACGGCGATCCAATAAAAACTTTTTATTCGCAGTTTCAATAAATATTTCATTGCGCTCAATAAAATGATACATTCGTCGAGGCCTAAAGAATCGTTTACACTTTACGCCCAGCTTTTATTGTGACAAGGAGTGCTTGAAATTTCATTCCTTCGGCCGCGACGTATAAAACGGTATGCTTTTAATGTATTGAAAAGGAATGCGTGTATCTGACCGTACAGCATGGCTTACAAAAATACTCAACCGCGTTTCCGCGCGTCACTCCAATCAAACGAAGTCATAAAAATAAATAAAATTGATATCTGTCTCGGTAACACATTGAAAACGTTCCACATTTGATTCTTATGTACAAAATTAAATTAATCCAAAACAACTCGGAATTATCACATACGACATTACAAAATATAGAAATACAATTTGATCGTCACTTCAACTGTACCGTCTCTGCGTCGAGACTTCACCTCGTGCCTTATCCCCATAGGTAATGATATAAAGTTACAAATGTGCACGTAACATTAAAAATTATTATACAAGGCTGTACATAAATAGTCAACCATAGTCAATTATTAAAAATCGCGGGACCTTGGACTCTGACCGAAATCAATGTAAAAAAGCCGTAGTTACAAAAATAGATGAACAACAATTACATGCCCTGGCTGTCTCTACTGAAAAATATGTTATTAAATTTAATCTTACATTGCATACTAAATTCAACATACAAAATTGAGCCCCTGTTTAATATTAAATTTAACACGAAAAAGAATATTATCTAATATTAATCGCATTTTTCAGCAAGATGGGGTATAAAATGTAATATAAAATATAATACTGCATTTAAATTAAAAAGTAATATTTTATTTAATATTATTTTTCACATTAAATTAAATTTACTATTAATATATTACATTTTATACCTACTGAAAAAATATAATTAATATTAGATTTAGTATTATACTTCATATAAAATTTAATATTAAAAAATAGGGGTTGAATTGTGTACGTCAGATTTAATATCAAATTTATTAAATTTAATATTATTTCTTTTTCAGTAGGGATGTAAAGCGTCGGCACCGCTCAGATTTCGCGTGATATCCCTTGACCAATGGACTTACGAGGACGTGTGTGTTCCACCCCCGAACAACAACCGGTTCTTGTCTTTTTGACCTTCGCGCATCGCTCGTACTCGCTTAAAAACTATTATACATTTGGCATTAACGTATAGTACCGTATATGCGTTAGGTATAAATTTTATAGTACTTGCTCTTGTTTGTTGTTGCGTCGCGGCATGCCTGAATGCCCGGACGCGTCTACGTGTATGCTATATTTAATAATGTGTACACTGTCCGTACGATACGACGACACGATTATCTAGTTTGGAAAGCGGCCCGGGTCGCCTCGAGGCGCCCTCGCAATCGGTCTCACTACGTTATTTTACTAAGGAGCTGCGCGCGTTTTCTGTATACGGGTGTGTGTGTTCTGTGTGTGGATTCTGCGTGTGTACTTGTTCCTCCGCATCGCCCTCGCTATCAGTCCATCTCCGTCGTGCAAGTCTGTCCGGCGTGTTCGTTTAATAACACATGTCGGGGGGAGCGACTCGCGGTGGGGCGCGGCCCCGCGAAACTCGGCACCCCGGCCACGATCGAGTCCTGATCAAAAGCTCCCGGGTTCGCGCGAGGGACACTTATTTTGATTACAAGTATTAGACGTCCGTTCGCTGGAACCAAAATATATATTCATATTTATAATATATATATTCATATATATATTTATATATATATTTCCCTATCGAGTATCTACAGTGTAAATTAAGAC
>JABFPB010000716.1:0-32811 GCA_022817645.1 Ceratoteleas bidentatus
ATATATTTCACTGTTTATATGCAGTAAATATATTAAAAATATATATGAATTATATCATTTTTTGCCGAAATATATTTGATATATTCTCACATATATTTTACGAATATATTTTCGTACGAGTGGGATTATAGACTCTTATGAATGAATTAGTATGAAAAATCGGAATAAAGTCTCGTCCATAAATCCATCGCGTTCTAAATATAATTGCTTAACTTAACATATAAAATGTCATACACTGAGAAAATAATATTATTAAAACTACAATACTCTATAAGAGCGCTTTCCAACGGACGAATTATTTTACTTCTTAATGATTTAAAAAACACTTATTTATATTTTTCTAGAAGAAATTACTGTAAGTATGGTAAACATGATTGTAAAATACCTTACTTTAGGAGATAAATTTGCTATATTATAGATATACTTTACTCTCAGTGTTTACTTTTATGTTTAAAAAAATCATTGCAAGTTAATTTAGTGTTATGACCTATTTCGCATTCATAAATGACTGCAACATGAATAAGTGCAGTTAAATTTTTACTATGACCGCAATATTGCAAATCGAGTACACTCATTTTTTATTTTCTTTAGTTCTGATATTGCACACGCTTGGCGTAACTTATCGTTTCGGTCGTAACAATTAAACGAAAATATAACTTTCGTCACGAGATCGCAACATTCATTTTGACGCGTCAAATGTTAACCGAAGAGAGATACACTTAGCGGAGTGTAATTACGAACGATTACTATTTATGCTTCTATATATATTCTATATATAGATTACATACAGATTACATATCTAAATATATATCTATATATCATTTGATTTATATCTGTATCAATTAAAGAGAAAGCTCGATAAATGCCGTGTTAGAGAAACGTAAAAGAAACTCGTAACGATACACACGAGAAGAGGTCAAAATGAATATCCGCTTTATTAATAAACTTTTCGACCAAAACAAAAATACCAGACAGAAATACGGTCGCGTTAATATTATGCGACAGTCGTCCAAAAAATGTGACTTTCTGGCCCCTTTGAAGTCGTTCGGTCGTTTATCGTACTTTCAAATAACCATCAGTCAAACAAAACGCGTTCTCACATAGAATTCGCTTTTTAAATAAAACATTTACGATTTCCTTTTACCTTTGTTCGATTGACAACGTTCGCACTCGTTCGCAACAAATTCCAATTCAACCTCATTTTCATAAATAACCTTCAAACAGTTCATTACTTAGTTTATCACAATCTCCGATCAATTGATCCGAATGAAAAGTTAACTTATCAAGAAATTAATTTCGCCGTAATTGTTCGATTGGACTACCCGTTTTCGCGTGTTCTCGAACGCGCAAACGTGGTACAAAAATTGCCAGGCCATCCGAGCTTACAACCGACGACAAATTGTCGATGATTGTGGAGTGCGCTCATTAATCGGACCAAGTGTCCGGAAATTGTTGATTTTGGCACGGCTTGAACTGCGATCGCGCTCATCTCCCGCTCAATCCAAGAATACTTAGGCCGAAGTGACAGTTGACGCGAGCCACATGACCAACTGCCATGCTGCTTCCGCGACGCATAGCATCGAGTCAACGAACCGACGAATTAGCACACGTGAGAACGCAAATCGATTAGTGAGTCAGATTTGCACTGCGTTACGAAAGATCGATCGAGTGAAAGTACTCGTAGTCGAATCAACTTTTCAAGCAACCGGTCATTTGTTCTTTGTCGTCGAATAATGACGTCGACCTATTTCCGAAAATAATAACAAACTGACGGATACATTTTTCAGATTTATTTACTCGCTTATTTTTGCGGTAAGGAAGTTCAGAGGTCATTGAGGAAACTATACCGTTCCTTGGAATCGAAATACAGTGTCGTCAAGGGGACTGGTTATTACAAGCCATGCAGACTATGTTTAATGGTCAAAATCGCCTGTAGCCTTATTATATATAACACTCTCGAGTCGGTTGACTAAAGCGGACTATGGGACTAGAGGCGATTTTCGCCATTGAGAATGGTTTGAATAGCGTGTAATGGACCCCCCTCGGTGACAATCTCGACCTTCGCAGACATTATAGTTTCTTGGATGACAAAGTCTGCGGACTTTGTTCGCGCCATTATTCGACCTTTTCCTCATAACCCTCAGATTATATTCCTAATCAGGGAACAATTAGTCTGCTCGATAAGAATTGCGACGTTTAATCAGCTTAACTCGGCAAATTTGTTCAGGCTGAAACATTGGCTAAATGTCTCATAAAGTTCAAAATGGATTAGATTTGTTTCTAAACGTATCATTCTCGATACAATAACTTACAATTTTTTTGCATTTCAACTAGGAATATTACTAATGTTTTTAATGCAATTTATACACTACAAAAAGAGGTGTCTTATTTTAAGATGTATTTGGAGAAAAGATATGAAAAGTATCTCAAACGAAGATGTTTTTTGACGAAAAAGACACTATAAAAGTGTCTAAACGTTTTTTTCGAAGATACTTTGTTTCCCCGTGTAGTGATCATTTTTTACAATTTCTTATTTATATTAAAACATTATATGTTATCAATTTTAGAAAATTGTCGATATTCTATTTTCAATGCTCGATGACTCCGTCTCTACTTAGCGACGTTAAAAATCGGCTTTTCTCGCAAGTCCCTTCATTTGCCTTTTCGTTTTCACTTTTTCCGGAGCGATCGCGAATTAAACCACAACTGACATTCATTTATGTCAACAACTGCCTTAATTAAATCCGCTTGAAGAAGTTCCGCAACTATAATTAACAAAATTAGACGTTGAAAACAACTTTTTTTGGCGACTCAAAACTTTACATTGTTCACTGACGTGCGTAATGCCATTTTGCTATCGAATCCACGCTGGCTAAATGAAATGTTATGTTACAAGTCAGCTTGCTATCATGTCCAATAAATAATTCCCGCAACACCGAAGATTTGAAAATACTCAATTACAACTCATAACTTTCATCTTCGTGGATTTGTGGCAACCCTTTCTAAAGAAACAAACTATTCTTAACACCTTTTTTGAAACTATATGATTTTCAAATTCATTTGCATCTCCATTTCCCCTTTAAATAACCTCCCTGAAAATCTGCCAACAAAAAATCCAATTTCGAAAATTGCAAAAACGATTCCGCCCCGTCGGCATTTTCTTGTTGTCCACTGAATGGAAATCCAATGAATGATAGCGGCATTAACTAATTAACTCGCGATTCAGTATCGAATCGCGAGTCGACTCGCCGTTTCGTCGGTCGTTGTGTACCTTCGACATTCCCATCCTTCGGCAAAAGACAGGCCACGTGTCGCGCGTCACTACATCGGAATTAAGGTCTATTCAGAAGAAACGGAGCACCTGAATTATGGCTCATTCAGCGCCGCGGCGACGCCGTTTGATTCGCGCGCTATAGCCATTAATTATGGCGATGTGAGTGCGTTTCCTTGCGAGGGACCCTTCGGCTCCATCAAAAAGCCCGTGTCGGTCAATATTTGAGCGAGATAAATATAATGCGCTTTGATAAACGCGCTCGTTCGTGCGTGCCCGAGCTGCCACAAAAACCAGCCCGCGTGATGGACAAATTTTATCGCCCGTCAATTTTTAATTGAACTCCGCATGCGGCGGCCAGAACAAACATCCGACCGCGAATCGACGTTTCGCAATCGAAACATTATGCCGACGTTTTTCCGCCCCATTTTCAATTTCAGTCGGCTCCCAGATAACTGCATCAGCTAGATGCAAATTGAACGTTTTTCACGTCTCTAATACGTGATATATTATGAACCGCCGAGGTCGATAATAATTGGTCGCCAATTCATTAGAATCAATTTTATACTATTCCTTGTAACATTATAATATGCGGCCTGTCGATTACAGTGAAATGATTTTATTAGATTTCGGCTATCGACCACGAATAGAGAGAATTAATTGAGGCACAATAAATTACGGTAAGTTGACTGGAAAATTGGATAATGCAATAAAACACGCGGGTAATGATTACTACACTTAGCGTAATTACAACCGATTTGGCTAACTAGCCAAACGTCCTGTTTCCGTGTGTACGAACGAAATGGTTCGTTATTTGGGCATCGATCGCAATGAAAACGTTTTAATCCGCTGTTTAGGTCGCGTTATTTACGTTATTCATAACAGTGTCTAAGCGGCGCACTATTATTTCGACAAAATCGTGTTTGTGTTTACAGAAAATGTTGGAATATTGTGCAATTTTGTATGTATTGAATGCGAATTTGTATAGTTTCAATCAAACCCAGACAATGGTGTTTGCGCATGTTTTGTATATTAAAATAACAATAAAAAGTTATTGTTATTTTAATTCAATAGCTTTACGGCAAAAGTTTAATTTTAAGTTTAATTAAAATTCATCTTTTTTTAACTTTCTTCTTTTGCGCAAATTCGTTCGGGTATAGCAAATGCGAGGGAAAAAAGAATAACCCTTTCAGCGGCCACTTATTAATTCGCTCAGCGTCGGTTTCCAGTTTTAGCTTGATTACTGGCTTTTTAATCAGAACAGCGACAATGAAATATGCATAGTAAAATTTCAGTCGTCATCGCCGCGTGTGAATAATCTTTATTAATGAACCAAACATTCCGAAAACACTGAATTGAGAACGTATAAAAATGAAATACGAATTCGCAGAAAATATTCGTGCTGCTATAAAGCGCGCTCTTGTTTTCCTATATAAAATTGCCAGACAACAGCAATTATTATTAGTTGACGTGATGTTTATGTTTAGTAATTATCGTAAAGGTAAGTTCAAAAACAGGCAGGTGCGTGAGAAGCGGGCGTCACCCCACTTAAAAAGCATGAAATTACAAATGTATGTGCGCTATAATTGCAAACTAGTTACGGGCTTTAATGTTTCCTAAAAAGATTGAGAACTCCGCGCCAAAGGATAAAAGCGAATCAAAATTACTAACTCGCTGCTGAAGCTTCAGTGCACTTAAATATCGTTATTAACAAGTTACTTATTTCTACTTGCCTTTTTCAATATGATAAATTACATCGTAATCGCCAACTGAAACACAGCACTATTCCAAAAAACGAGCGTCGCTACAGAAACCCATTGGTGTAAGCATAATTACGTGATAATTACCAGTTCATTAAGAGATAAAGAATATGAAGCAAGATAAAACGTATCCAAACTCTCCTGTATGAAAAATGTATTCACATCCTTTTTTAGATTTTTTTTAGATGTAAATAAATCACTAAATAAATCAAATAAAAACAAAATGCGATTGATTTCAACCACAAACCAATCGAAAACAGTGCCAATTTGATTTTTTTCCGTTTTCCCAGCCAATGAAAATATTTCGATCCCAATTTCGAATTGTAAATTCAAAAAACCTCATCTCAAACCCCAAAATCAAAAACAACCCCCTCAACTATCGATAATACTCGACCAACATTTCCTCGAAATTCCGAATTTATAACATCTACTTCAGGTCGCACAACGGTAAACCCATAAAATCACTAAAAGCATGTCCCCGCGCATTTTATTTGATCAAACTCTCAATATTGACGCACCGAGGATAGAACTACTTTAATATCTACGGCGGATCAAATGTTTCCAGCGAGCCGCGCCGAGCGAACGGGGCGCAGTGATATAGCTCCCCGCATCGGCGGCCAACGAGATTACACGTACGCGTTACGTGCGTTCGCCCGCGGGCACTCATGGCGGGCGACGTTTCCGCAACAAGCAACCTTTCCGTCACGCGCATTGAGCGCTCATCCGACACGTCTTGTCGGAATAATTTGCGTCGGCGAAGAGCGCTCTTTTTACCCTCGTAATTACCCAAGTCAAATCTGATCAGTTTTTTGCCCTCGCATTATTTCGCGGGAAATCAGTAAACACAGAAAAATATTTATCACAAAAGTTGATAAACGTTGCAATATATTATATTGCGACATATATTATATCGTGTATTTTCAGATAAAACAATTATAATAATTTATATCTACAATAATATGTGTTACTTATAACTGTTATTACAATATTTGACTTATATATTAAAAAATTGTAACAGTAAAATGTATTCTGTTAGTAATTTTTAGTGATAATGCTTTCGTCTGTTACTGTAACTGTACGGTTCAACAATTTTACTTCAAATATTCTGCAATATTTGTTGAAACATTTTTCTGGATTTACGCATGGATTCTGCCCGGGAATCGTGCGTTTCTTCGCAAAAAGAGCGAAAACGCTCTGCATTCATTTACGTTATTCCTGCGTCGATCGATGAAAAATATGACGTCTCGTCTGACGTTAACGAAAGACATCGAATGCTTTCAATAAAATTAATCGGCTTACAACGTCGTTTTGATTTCCGCTATTTATTATTGTCTTAGCGATGTGACGTAGTAGCACAGATATTTGGATAAATCAAGTCCGCCGTTGTTAAAACAAACGCGATTTATCGCTCGCCGATCCATTACCATAATTAGCTACCATCGCTCTCGTCAAATACATTTTTCTCCGCGCAAATAACGCGATTATACCCGTCGAAAATGAGGATAAACGGCGCGCCCGGCATCCCGAATGGTTTACGAATTAAGGAAGCCCGAATCGCGGGTAAATAAGAGCTCACTCCGATTTTCGGCAGATTTTTGCGGTGCAACGAACGTCGGTTAATTTGCGACTCGGACGCGAACATTTCGCTCGTTATTTCGCCGTATTAACGAATCTTGGTGACGAAAATTCGCGGGATTTTCGTTGGACATTCGAGTTCGAGCGGCGCCGTGATTTTCCTTGCATTTAGCGGATTAGTCGCCGGAAAAAAAGTAACTGAAAAGCCGTCGAAAAAAGTCTTTTTTTCGTCGTTAGATGCAGTTCCGGGAGCTCTGTCTTATCGTTTTATTCTCGCAACTAGCGTGTGAGTTAAGAGCGCACCCGAAGTTCCCGAATTCGAGTCGACGTATCTCGGCGATTCGATTTTCCGCGATAGTGCGAGAAAATATGAAATTGCATTACTTTCGCGGTATGTTTGCGAAAAAATTTCTTGCCACTGTACATTCAAAGAAAAGTTGGATGATGGTTAGCTTACAGTGAAAAACTGCCACTAAGAAAATTATTTAATTTAAATTTGCGATTAAATTAAAAAAAATTTTTAAATGTTCTAAATTTTATCCGATGACAGAACCGGAATTTGGTCTTTGGACTATGGTATTGTTTTCATTCCTTTAATTCTTCAACATGGTAATGTTTCGACAAAGTAGTTTTTTCATAATATTAGTCAAGTCACACAGACATTGTTGGTCAATTGTTCGTCGAATTAGATTAATTTGCAGATATGAACTTGCGAATATTCAAACGAAAAGTTAGTTGGGAAGCCAACTTTTTCGCTGGGAAGTTTATAAAACAGCATTAATTATTCATTTCTCCGCGTTCCACGCAGTATTCAAAACGTTTTTCGCGGCCGAGCGTATAAATGTTCATGTGTTCACGCACTTGGCGCCGTCGCATAATAATTGCCGAAAAATCGCGGTAATTCATATTCCGCGTGGAGACGCAGAACCGGCGCTGCAATTATCGGACAAACCGTGTGCGATTCTTTTCGGCGGTTGTATTATTTATGGCGCAGAGCCGAGGGCGATCGGCGCAACCCCCTGAAACAACAAGCGAACTCGCCCGTGGCCGCGGAATGCCTTATTTAAATCATCCCTGGCGACCCCATGACAAAACACGCCCGGCAATTCCGCGATAATCGTCGCGGGGTTTAATCGAACGAGACTATTTCGTTTAGAATTGAGTGAGATGGAAGGACGGGTCTGTAGAGGATGGTGTCCAGTTTACTGAATGATGTCCAGTTTATTGAAGTGTATGAACGATAATAAAAAGAATTATAAACTATGAAGTGTGTTTTGTAAACTTTGGTGTATCATTAGTACTGTAGAATATACAAAATATTAAAAATGTTTTCTCTTTCTGTAGGAACTACAGAACTTTTTAAAATATACGCATAAAATATTAATAAAATACACATTTTTCGACGTTTCGAAAACTTTACGATAAAGTTATTATTATTCACGTTTTATGGTTTTATACATATTGCTATATAGGAAGGGTATTAAAAGTCCGCACTTTCGGTTTCGTTGAAATAGATTCATGTCGTGATGCAAGTCAATATCCCACATCTAAGAAAAAGGTAGTACGATATCCGCCAGTCTTTTCCTATAAAATTTCCAGCCGAAAACTCACCAGTATCACGTACCGAAAATTTTGTTTGATCCGCACCCCAAGTCCTGTGAAAATCACAGGACCTTCAGTATAGCCCTCACAAGGCTCTGAAGACTGTTCCGCCAACATGACTAGTTTAGTAATATCATTACGCTTTTTGTCGGGGTATCTATCGTGATCCGACTTTGCGAGAAGCTTCAAATTCAAAGTGGTATATCAGATGAAAATTTCGTATTGCGGACATGATTCAATGGAATTGTAACATTAACCTCTTGCATTAAGCACGTTTCATTCTTTGAGACTTACAAAAAGAAAATCTGATAAATCATTGCAATAATCTGTTAAACGAAAACTCTCTTCTTACGAAAAAGCACATTTAACCACTAACATCGTAATCTCCTTGATTAATATCGCATTCACCAGTTCATCACGATATTACAAGATCACACCTCAAATCCCGATACTTAGCTCCAAACGATCCCACGAACTAACCTCAATAGTCACTGCAACACTAAAAAATCAACCCTGCTTAAACTTCGACCCCTAACACCCACTTTACATCAAACTTCCGCCACTCCAAAATTCCACTCCATCCTCCATTTCCCAGCTAATCCCACTCGCAAATTCTGACCCTTCAAATAATTTCAATCACCTTTGCCTCCCCACTTAAGCACTCCTCTAAAAATAAAACACTCATCATTTTACATCGACTCCCTTCCGCCCAATTTCCCGACCAAATTTATCCCCGAAACTTCGCCACTTCAACGTCCTAATATTACATTAGCGTTTTGTAAGCGTCGCTTTCAGCTCGCGTTCCGCAACGCTAATTACGAACCGCGTGCACGTCGTCCTCCCCCCCCCTCCCACCCCACCCCTCAGCCACCCACTTTACAATTTGGATACCAGTCGCGTTTTCACGTGCCACCGGGCAGATCAATTTTCGACCGCCGAAACGAACGAATGAACGAACGAAAGGCTCCGCGGACTCGCGTGCATGCAAATCTCCATCCGTGATAAATTATCGCGAGGGGCCAATCGCCGTGTCGGTTCTGACGTTTAAGCCGATGATACGGACGCGGCTGTTTGTATCGGCGAACGGCCGCGAATCGAACTTAATCCGCGGTCGATCGTTTTATCATTTGGCCGCGTTAATGCGTTTTCCGGCTCGGTGATTTGTGTCTTTGCGCGGGCGTTGCACGAGACGTCGCGGATCGGATCCGACCAAGTGATTGCGGTTTAATTGGCGCGAAAGGGAAAAGGGAAGAGTCGCGGGGCTTTCGAGCGCGTGCAATTGGGAAGCGGAGCCATTGAAAGACGAACGAGGCGAGCGCAATTTTTTCTCAGCCGAGGTGTCGGAAACGGGCTTCCGGGCGGCGCTTAAACGATTTTTTTTGGTGAGAAACTTCGGTCGAAGTTCGCGGACGATGGGGGTTGCACGTAAAGAAGGTGAGGTAGGAAAAATTCTTAAGGGTATATTATTATTTCGATGAAATTAATTATAAGAGTAAGCGGCCCACACGGTCGAAAATATATTTTTTAAATATATGCGTAAATATATAACTTTTTGCCGCAAAAAATATATGTTCACTATATTTAAAATATCTGTTTTCCATTAAGTCTACTTAATTACTGACCAATGTCGTTTGACACTTTTTTCCGTATGTTATCCAGACTCCATTATTTACATTAACACATGAATGTATAATACGTAATTAATTAATAAAGAGCTAAAATCACTCGTATACAAAATCCTTTTGTCAATACAGAGAACAACGCCCGCAAACGAAAATGTACGCATCGTCATTCAATATCAGAACGCGAATTTGAAAAATGCGACGCAAAGGGCGAGTTAGCAACGACGCAATGTAGCTCGCGTCATTGCGTCGATGTTCGCAAACCGCGAATTTTTCGAAATACGCGAATAAACGGGAACTTTAATAAAGTTGCGCCGTCCTTTACCCCCTCACCCCTCCGCCACCCGACAATGTAATACCACAGTTATCTCTCGTAATCTGTTTTCCGTAAAACGTATCCACAACGCAAAGAAGCTCGTAAATCAAACACCCCTGCGAGTTTCTGTATAAATATTAGCCGTCGCTTTTAATTTTTGCGACTTGTGTAATTCACCAAAGTATTTTTCAATTACAACGCTTTCAATTCCGCCATTAGCACTGAAACGCGAGACCGAAAGAAGAAGTGAAAAAAGCCGTAGACGGGAGTGAAGAAAAAAAATCGCGCACAATTCCGTCAACGTACTTTTCGCCCCGCGCCAAACATCATAAACCGTCGCGAGCAATTATGCTCGGAAATAAAGTCCTGCGGAGATACGCGCCTCTACTCCCCACGAAGACACGCTCGTCCGCGTTAGCCTCATCTTCATAACAATGTCGCCGGATTTCCATGAAACATAGGTTTCGACGGCCGAAATTTGTTTGCGACGTTTCGACGATGAAATCGTCACGATCTCCGACTCAACACTCCGACTCATCACGAGTGTTGAGTCGGAGCAATGACGGCAATTTTTTCCCGGTAGATTTAAAACAAATATATCTATTTGTTCAGAAAAAAACTAAAACATATAATGTTTTAACGTTTTTGTCAATATAAAGAGATTGAAATAGATAGAACTAAAATCTGTTCTAAGTATAATATATCTATATTATATGTATACGGTATAAATGATCTAATGTAAAATATGTGTATAGGGGGAGGAATAAATCTGTCAATTAATTTATATTACACAGCACAAGAAAATGTATAAAAATAAAATACTTTTGTTTGTTAAGAAGAATAAAGCTCATGATTTAAATTGGTAAAACATTTATTGGATTAAATTTTAAGTTAAATTAGGGTTGTTGAATATACACGAGGAGAAAAAATGCCATTGAACTAACCTCAAACTCACAGTTGAAGATTTAATGTTGAAACAAGAGCAAATTCTGTTAAGTCAAACGCGAATGCTGCTGAGCCAATGGCATTCTCTGTTGATTCAACAGCGAACGCTGTTGAATGAACTGTTTATGCTTCTACTGCAAGTTTCTGGTTGATTCAATGGCATTTTTTCTCCCCGTGAATATACTACAATACGCAAAAGTTTTTTCTCGGTTTTCAAGCTCTGTACATTGTCTGTACAAACTCTGTACACTGCTTGCTATAAAAACAATTCTAGAAGTAACAGTAAACATTTTCAGTTCTAAAAATGCATAATATGTATCATATTTAGCACATAATTAATAAGCGTGTTTATCGGGTTTTCAAATTGTTAAAACATCTTCTGAAGATAACCTAACCTAGACTCACCAAATAACTACCCTAGTAAAAATTGTGATTATGCTGAGATCAGGGCCTGATTAGGATGCCACATCATCTGATCAGAAACTCATCAGGCATCCATATCAGGCCCTGACTACCGATGTAACGGTTGGAATTGATGTGGGCATGATGAGGAATCCTCATCAGACTCATATTGTGCCGAAAAAAATATAATGACTGAGACGAGAATTGAACCGTCGATGCTCAGTTTGTAGTTTGTCTGACTTGTCCCCGAGCTATTGGAACATTATATGAATGAGTGAATGTGATACGAATATCATACTTCCAGGATATGATGTGGCTTGCCTTATCATAACCTGATGAGGCCCTGATCATGTTAGCCTCATCCAATGATATGGCAATCTAAACAAAACCTGATAAGGCCATGATCAGGTTGCCATATCTTAACCGCATCAAAATTGCCTGGTTAGGACCTGATCAGTTTTCTTGATGAGGTCCTGATATGGCATGCCACTGAATCGGCATGCCATATCAGGGCCATACCAGTTCCAACAGTTACATTCGACTCAATGCCTCATTGGAATACCCCATAAGGGCCTCGTATGGTTTTGATCAGGAATCCTTTGATCATGTCTGACACATCAATTCCTGATAAGGCCCACATGTCTGATATGGCATCCCACATTACATTTTCTACTAGTGTAACTAGATCATAAAGCCTCCCGATTGTATCACCCATTCGCTACCGTAACTAATCAGATACTGTAAATTACACAATTACGAATTTCACGCAGTTTCTGCAAACCACCCATCAACAATTTCCGGTCCCGTCCACTCGTTTATAAATCGCACGAGTATTCAATCCGAGTGCGTGGGACAATATTTTTATTAATGACTGCGCGCGTTGGGAGTATTAAAATTGCGACGCCGACACAAAAGTAAATGATTTTATGACTGGAAAGCGCCGGTTAATGTGTATTATCATTTTAATTAAATACATTTTTACCGGGGGCGTCGTTACGTATTCCGCGACAAGCTGAATTATTCGCGCACGGATGTAAACGAATTGTATTTCCGTTCGAATATTTATCCGTCGCTTGCGGCAATATTGTAAATATTTCAAGCGACGTTGCGCGTAATATTCTTTCGCGCGGTACATTTTCATGACGTCCGGACTTTGAACACGCGGCGCTGAATGATACCGACAATACGCCGTTAAATACGTTCGATGGCGTTGTCGTCGGTGAACGTCTGAATGAAAAGCGCGCGGCCGCTTTCGGCGTAATAAAATATTTAGCGCCAGTTGTGGCGCCCGGTAATGTCATTGGAAAAACTAAGTTTCGAAAAAACAAGCGAACGGCATAAATATTCATCGGCCGTTGCACTTTTATTGCAGGATGCAAATTTATCGCGAGGTGTCGACCAAGTCGCGAGCAAGTTGGGTTTTGTTGTCGAGTTGGGGTGCACGAGAATGAAAAAAATGGAAAATTGTGAATGACCGTGGAACGGTGGGAAAACTGTCGATGAGTTGCGGGACATTGACCCATGACTTAGGGATAAATGTTAGTGGGCACTTTAATTAAATTTCGATAAATGAATTGGACTATCTACAACTGAAATGTATTAACTATCATAGTTACTGGCGAATAAACATTTAATTAATGACAATTCGACGACACGTAATAGATAAATAGATTAACGCCGGAATGAATGACATGTTTAATTGAGGTATATTTATTCCGCTGTTTCAAATAGTCTTTGTATTATCTCTTAGAAGTATGCAGAATCGGAATGGTGTGAATTAAAAAAATTTTTGGTTCGGTTAAATGACGGGATTTCATTTTATTGTACTGTGTATACATTAACCATTTTGAATATAACGATTTAATAGCGAACATTCTGTTAAATGAATTACCTTCATGAATATTCTAAAGTTTTAAGTTGCGGTTTGATGTTAAAAAGTATAACTATTGCAATATAATTTTGCAATATAATTGGTCTGTTACACTTCATGCGTAATTTCGGACTGTGATGTACCTTTACATAAGCATTACGCTATTTAAGAGAATGGCTGAACAAAACTAATAAAGCAGTTTCATAATCTTGCAAGATTAAAGTAAAAATGAAATTCCTTTACACTTGATCGTTGCAGTGAAAAATATTATACTAAAACAAAAACAATCTCATTTCAATTCGGGTTTTTTTCTGTAACTTGTTCAACTTATTTTTTGTAACTTTCTTAACCCGTTTACCAATAACTTTACTGAATAACTTTACTAAATACTGTTACAAGCATTTCTCACAATTCACTTTCGCTGTTTACAGCAATAGAGAGAAATGGCAGATTTTGTTTACCTACCTATGCAAAATAGCTGAATAATTTTTATACCTTCTCCTATATTCTCATTAGTCATAAATTACATCTGTATTTTACAAATATGTCCCAGAAACAATCATTTCAAAGAACATTTTACCACTTTTCTAACTCATATTAAAAAAATGAGTTAGAAAAGAATGTAAATCTGTAATCTGTAAAAAAAATGTAAATCTGCTGTAACTTACCTTTGTCCTCCTTCCATCATACAAAACTACCCTCCGTAAACCTGCACCATCTCTTTTACTTCCATAAACGAACCTCCCTTCATTTTCGCAAAATTCCAATAATCTAACCCCCGTTTTCTTCTCCCCACTCAACTTCTCTACGCTTCCAAACTTCCGAAAGCTTTCCCGCAAACTGCATTTCCACATCTTTGCTGCCTTACGCCAACCTTTTCCCAGAATCAAACGCGCATTTGCATTATTGCATGGAGACATGAACTCGCGTTTTAGTAGCGCCATTGTCGACGTCGCGCCCGCGTAATTCAAAGCTAAACCCCCCTCCCCCTCGTCACCCGGCGTCGTATTAGAAATAAAGTAATTTCCAGGACGTTCGACGCGTGCGCCATAAATTGCCCGCGGGATATTGCAAAAGGAGCAGCGCGCGAATTTATATTCTTTTCGCGCGGAACGCTACATAAATTTCGCCGCGCGCGCTTTCGAGCGAAACGCCGTAAGGAGGAGTAATGAAATTACAGGGCGAACGGAGGGGGGATGCAAATGGCCAATGAGCGCGCGCCGACTTAATGTCGCTTGTCTGGTTAAAATTTGACAACTATCGCCGATCGATCGCGCGCCCGGCGTTGCTGCGGTTAAGCGTTAAGCGTACGTGCATTGCGGTGCACGCAAACCGAAATAGCTGGGATCGCGATTACGTTCCGCGAGAGGGCGCCGCGGAGGCGGGCGACTTCGCGATTTCGGACGCTCGTTTTGGCCAGTTCCGCGACGAAATTCGCAGAACCGACGGCGCCGCGAGTTTTGGCGCCAGCGCGGGAATTCCGCGCTGGAGAGAATTATGAAAACGGGGAATTTTTCATTATCGCGGCCGAGCAATCGGATTTGGCGTATTTTCAAGAGCGGGTGGCGGGACGGGATTTCTTGAATTTTACGGGAGAAGCTGGTAGAGGAGTGAGAAAAGGTTTGGAGTAAAATGGACAATGTGGGTTGGCGAGGTAAAAAATTTGAGAATTCCGTACAGGGAGTGAATGCTTGTGGGATATTACAGTCATATTTTCTTCGTTTTTTAATATTTAATGTTGTACGAAATATTGCATAGAGATATTACGATGACAGTGCAGTCAGTTTCAATGGTCGTATCTATAAATTGCAGACAACACGGTATAAAATAGTACAACGTGGTATGATAATACTGGAATATTATCCTACTTTGTGGAAAAAATTTGAATGTTTTACCATGAGTGTACTTGGTATAATTCAGCACTTGTATATTCAGTACTTATCGATGTTTGTTAATACGGTTGGCTATTGTGTAATTATTGATGTGTATGAATTATTTTTACTACGTAAAAGAGAAAGGTAGATGATTAAATCGAACTTATATCCAGGGTGGCCATTCTTTTTCTGAAAAACATTTTCCTGACTTTTCCAGGTTTTCCAGACGATTTTAAAAAATTGTCGCCTCCCCCAAATTTTTTGAAAGTTTTTGAAAGTTTCAAGTGATTTAATCAATAAATTATTAGTAATTACAAAATTTGTCCCTAACTTGTAATGAAATTCCCCGACGTTTCCCTGGCCAGTAAAATTCCCTGACTTTTCCCGGTTTTCAAGGTTTTCCAGAAGAATGGCCACCCTAGTAACACTGATTTTATTGTATTTTTGTATTTT
Organism: Ceratoteleas bidentatus; assembly: GCA_022817645.1. NCBI lineage: Eukaryota > Metazoa > Arthropoda > Insecta > Hymenoptera > Scelionidae > Ceratoteleas > Ceratoteleas bidentatus. The sequence continues at coordinate 15,691 of JABFPB010000716.1, forward strand.
AAAGTAAAAAGAAATTCTTTTCGCAGATCACTTCATTTTCATAGGTCATGAAACTCGTTTCGTAAAATTACAGGAATGTTTTGAAATAAATGCTATTTGACTTTTTAAAATTATCTTTTCACCTTTCAACTACATTATTATTCATTATTTAGATACATACGTAATTTGTTGTTAAAAACACATGAAATTGCAAGATACTAGTGCCATTACAGCGTGCAACATATCGTTTGCTCAAGCTGATCATGTGTACCAGTGCTAATGAGTTTTTTTTCATTCCAGTTAATTACTAGATTTACCTTCATTATGCTCAATCAGGACCAGTTATGGAAATCATAGGATACGTACCTGAAACAAAAAAGAATTCTATAAATTACGTTGCACTTTCAAACTACATAATTAATGTAACCATATAATGGGGATTTCGTGAGAAATAGAAAATTTGTGGATTTTTCATAATAACTTCAAAATTACGTTACATGTTATCTAAACAAAAAGGAATAAAGAACTTTCGAAAAGAAAAAATACTAACACAGATTGATCACATCTTTCTTAAATAACAATGTTCAATTTCAATGACTTTTTTCAAAATTTCGATTCTACATCTACATGACAATATGCATGCATAAAACAAAATAAAATTAGATCTGACGTCTGTATCAAATGGTAGTGTGACATCACTAACTTCGAAGTAAACCTCAAAATATCGAATTAACATAAGTAAATCTAGACATATGACATTTATTTATTCATTTATTGATATTTACTTAATGGTAATTAAAAAGTTTGTCTGTGAATATTGATCGAAATGTTAATTAATTTATTTATAATGTAAAGTCAGTCTAACTTTCGTTACATTTAATTTCTTCAGTCTGTCTCTGAGTATTAATGAATTATCCATGTCTGTTTATTTATTACATATTTATAATGAAACGCTATTCATAGAATAAGAACGAACCCAATGCACTCGCCAGTTGGATTATTTCGAAACAAATAGTGAATATATATTTTGTAAACACAGATATAAGCATATTTTTAGTTAATATAGAAGCAACAATTTATATTTTTTGCAAATACTCAGATATTTATTGTACTAACTGTGAAAGCTAAATAAAGCTGTCATTCATTCTTTCATTTATCATTCAAACATTGTACCATATACCATCCCAATGTTCTATTAACTACCATTTTTCCCCTGTCAACTTTCCAGTTGAGTAGAAGAAGGCTGTTATAGCAGCCAAATTGGCAACTAAAAAGACAAATAGTGCAAAATTAAATATAATGGTTAAAACTGAATGAAGTTTTCGTAACTCATCACTTATTATCAAATAAAGCTAATTTTGGGATTAATACAAATACTTTGTTAAATATATGGCAAATTTCAGTAACAAATTTATTGTGTCTCTCTCTGACATGTTATGATCGATCAAAATATAACATTCAAACTGAAGTATTGCCATCATTTGTCTGATTTAGTTATGTTTCCATAGCAACATCTCCGTGAATCTTTCTTATTAACATATCTGAATTTCAATACCATCCATATACTACATGATAAAGTATTTTTAAGGTTGTACAATCACGAAGGGGCGTATTTTTAGGGTTCGAATAAATAATTGCATTGAAAGTTCATTTAAGTAAACGTAAAACATTCTTTTTCTATTAAATTGATTTTAAATAGTAAAGCCGTTGTTGTATTGACACATTTAACTAAATAAAAGTCAATAAACATTTTTTTATAAAAAACATTTGTTATTGCAAAATTGTCATTAACACATATTTAGTAACCGCTTGTGATGTAATATTTATAAATTACTGATTGTAAGTGTTATACAAGGATGTCTAAGGCAAAATATCAAGTAAAGTAAGGTTTTTGTTTCTATTTTTAATAATATCTGTAACACTAAGGACACAAAATTATTTATATTTGGTACTAATTATCTCCATAATGTAACTAATAACATAACCAATTTGTAATCATTTCTTAATATTTTATCCTGTGTAATTCTGAAATATGTAAGACAGCTAGTCAGTTCCCATAAGAGCTAATGTAATTTTCGGTAACTTTGACAATTTATGTCTCATCTTCTAGCGACACAACTTCGTTGATATTCGAGAAAATAAAATTAATCATATTAACCTATATTTGAGCCATTTTTCATGCATTTCCTAATACATATGTATTGTGATTGTACAACCTGAATTCAAATTCGTTAATTGTGTACTCTTCATCTTTATATGCAATGTTAAAAAGATAATTTTTACGCTTTTATCTAGTCTTCATCTTTCGCTCAAAAATATGCTCGGCATGGCGCATAAAACTCCATAGATCTAATCCCTAAAAATAAACTATCCAATAGTTCATCCATTGTTATTTTCTTTAAACAAACTCATTTTGCTAACATACTCAACCTTTCCACAATTTTCCTTAGCATTCTTTTCCGCGTGCGAACCACCGACGTTTCCAAATAAAACGTCCCCTCCCCTCCGTAAATCTCCTCCGTCCGGATCGCGCCTTCCACCTTAATCCGATCGGAAAGAAAGCGATGCCCGTCGCTGATACCAAGTTGGATGACGGGAGCGTGGCGCGGCGCTCTAACGAATTTATGGCGGACGCGATCGGCCGAGCGGGTGATCACGAATGGATTTAATGCCGATTCTCACGGAGTTATTGGTCCGCCGCCAAGTCCGTTCTAATCCAGTTCCTGCGCGAACCCGGCGAACGGAAGTACGTGCGGCGGCGCCCGGCAGAGGGCGCCACGCTTGACCTGTCGCCTTAATGACAGCGGACCCTCGCTCTCGTTGTCTTCTTGCCCTCTTCAGACGAAAAACGCCGACAACGAGTGAAAACGCGCGTCTTAGTCCGCCTTCGTCTTTCCCCCGCCCCCTCCGGCGCCCCCGTTGACACAGCCCTGCGGAAACAAAATGATCCCACGTGACCCGGGGCGCCCTCGCCCGGCAATTGATGGCACGAATTAGGGTCAATATTGGCTGAGACGCTGACGCGTACAAACGATCGCGGGATCAATCGACAAATTGCCCGATCAGGTTTTTAAGGTGGAACAGATTTTCGGGGCGAGTGCGGACTCGGCCAATCAGCGGGACGGATCGTTTTTCGCGATTTGCATGTCGACACTGTTCACGTCCATGCGTCAAAGTCGATGGGGGCTACTTTGACTTCGAATCGTTCGAGCGGTAATTCGGTCCGGATGAATGTCGAATTTTTTTGCATGGAAACAAAATTTCAAGAATTGGGTAATTTAGAGAATCTCTAAGTGAAGAAGAGTTGCTGAAGGTTAGAAATAAGCAGAGAGTGGTGCCAAAAAACTGATTATTCAAGTGACACGTCAATTTTGTCACATTTTGACTTTTGAATCCGATAACCCCGCTGTTCTAAATCTAGACTTTGGTTGAATGATTATACTTTCAGATTTCTAAGTCAGAGGTCGCGAGTTCGAATCCCAGCAAACGAGTTTCTCTCGAGTTTTGTTAGATAAAATCTTTGACTACGTATTTCGAGCTATTCTAACCTAACAATTTATATTCTTGTAATTCTAAAAAAACTACACACAGAAAAGAAGATCTACATTCAATTTGAATTCGTCTAATGCGATATTCGTTATTTTCCCTTTCTCGACCGAAACGTTTTTTTGACGCAAGTTTTTTGTCACTCGTTGCCGGAGGCCGTCGCGTAAATAATTAAGAAAAACCGACCAACATTTATCTGCGCGTTCGACGACACTAGCACATCATCGCCCCAAAAAAGCCTGTGGCTGACAAGAATCTCGTATTGCTCCTGTCACTGATACCCGCTGAAATACGGATAGCGGAAACCACGTGCGCGCGGCTGACGAATGTTTTGTCAAATGAATTTTGCGCGTTGTCAGCGGTTTATTGACTGAAATGGACGAACGCCTTGCTCTCTCGATGGAGACGAATTTATTAATCCGAATCTCGGAAAGGATAAAACGTGGACGTCCACGGCGAACGGACTCTTATCGCGACTCATCGGGACGAGCGCATTTTTCATTTGTGTTAAATTTTTACGACGACAATGACGCGAGCAAACGCAGAAACAGAGAAAAAAGCACGACCAAATTTTCGTTCGGCTTTTACGCGGTAGCCGCTTTTTTATTAACCCGCAATACAACGACGTAACGCGGGGCAACTCCGCGGAGTCATGAAAGTTTAAGTAGGGTGATAAAATAAGAATAATAAACGTAACGAAAGACGACCCGGCATAAAGGACGCCGGGCATTCGATCCAACGGAATGCAAAAACTTGGGAAAGTGCGTTTCCATCACTGTTTGCCGTGGCGTGCCATCTCATGCGATTTGTACGAACTTCCGCAATAACATCTATAACCGCACACACCTCCCTCGCACTACCGCCCATTATCATAATCTTCGAAAAAAGTATATCTAAAAAATAAATATTCTACTTTGACTATTTTTTATTTCTAACAAGCTGAGAACCACACTGGAAAAACTAACCTAAAAATTTGTTTTTAATGAAAACGATTCCTTTTAAATGAAAAGGATTCCTTTTCTGCCAAAATGATTTCTTTTGGGCCAAAATGCTTTATTTTGGCCTAAATGGATATTTTTGTCAGTGCAGGTTCTTGTGTTATGTCCATTGGAAACTCCCGTCATTTTTATTCAACTGTTCTTTACGAAATGTCCAATCCTTTACTGTGTTTATGGCGATATATTGAGATGAAACATTAACAAGATTTTAATAACCACATATTACCCTTTTAAATATGCTTCACCGTCCAATTTATCATTAAAACGGAAATCCCCCTTTCCCCAGTTTAATCATTCCTCCTAAAATACCTTTTCACTCTTATTCCGAGTCCCTGCAATTGTTTACAATCAAACACAATTAACCATCGCCGAATTACCATTAATAATTGATATCCTTTGCGCTGTGGAAAAAGCGCGCCGTATCCCGTCGATCCGCTTAGACGGCCACACTCCGTCTATCGTATTATTGGTCCCCATTAATCGAGCGATTTCAAAAACGGCGCCAGTCCGTTTCGGACTGGTAATATTTATGAGCGCATGTGAAACGAACTGCGCCGAAATATTACGGGTTATTGAATCAACGGAGGAAATTAACTCCAAGTTTAATGGCGTACGAAATTGTTTCCGACAATGTGTGTGAAAATATATTATCCCCTGGAATCGCGGCTAACCCAGGGGGGCAAGAGGAGGGAGGGAAAGTGACGATGAACATAGCCCCGGTCCAACGATTCCAATTCGGCATTATTTGTTAAATTAAGAAGATCGAAATCGCACGTCGTTACTTAAACCTAACCCGCAAAAGACCGATGGAAATCCGATAGTCGTGTAACACTTTGCGCCACTTACGGCAACCGTGGAACATTGATTTTGCGCAATTGTCACGACAGTGCAACATTGCTCCCGTCCGACTTTATTCCGCGCCGGTTAATCTCCGTGAAATATTAAACGCCGTTTTTCGTATCAAGCCAACACTACAATAACCTTATCATGACAAATGGGGCGCGACTTTTTTGCAAATACGCCGGCGACCAAAACCCGATGCAAAGATAACTAATGTAGTCGGGCGATCTAGTGCACGACTTCATAGTTTATCTTGGAATTGTCTATCAGCGCGGATATAGAGAAAACTTATTCGTAAAAGTTACGAAAAATTCGTACACTTTACGATAAATATCGTAAAAGCTATGAAAAATTCGTACACTTTACGATAAATATCGTAAAAGCTACGAAAAATTCGTACACTTTACGATATATATCGTAAAAGGTACGAAGTTTTCGCAGCTTTTACGAATTAGTCTTCTCAATTTGGATTTTTAATTACATGATTAAAATAATTACTTTTAGGAAAAATGCATTTGTTTGTTCCTTGTAGGAGAATCTGTCGAGCAAAAATAACAATTCTTTAGATTTGCTTAATTTTTTTAAATCGTACTCGGAAAGGTTACGTAATATTATAAAATGGTTATCAAAATGTTAATGTCTACAATTTCGAACGAAAAATCAGTAAAATATCGATTATCAGATAATGTAAAAACAAAATATTTTAACGACGCAAACTAAAAAGACACCAACTCCGTAACTTTAGCGTTGATAAATCACCTTAATTGGCTGCGCGAACTACGGACTAAGTTTGTTTCCGCAGGGCACGATAATTTTGGACCGTGGTTTTCGATTTTTAATTTTGCCGGCGCCGCATTAAAACGATTTTCCCCCAATTAATCCGGCTAATAATGCGAAAATCGATGCAAACAAATGCGACGAGTCGATGAATCTTTAACTGGGCAGACTGGCTGCGAGCGTTGGCTGATCCAGTTGCAAAAGTAGATGGAAAAGTGCATTTGTTATGATTCAGGGAATTCGCTCTGACACTTGAACATTCGTTCTCGTCTTTCGAACACTCTTGGATTTCAGTTTCGGCGGGCTTGGGTTATTTTAGACCGAACTTCCTCGTCAAATCGGGTCAGAAACATTAAAAATTGAAATTAAATTGAAGCATTATTCGCCGAGATTACAACAATCATTCACGTCAATTGATAAACGACCATCTCATGGCATTGCGGATAAAATTTCTCGACCCGCGAGCGGACTCTTCATGGCCCTTCATTGTCCCACCTTCGAGCCATTTTCTTCTACTGTATACACGAATTCCTCTTGTTGATGTATTCTGCGCGAGATTCTCTAATCGTTATGCGATTCCGCTAAACGGTTAACGATCGTTTTAACGCGCTGTTTTGTAGACGTTAAACGGCTTTTCTTTCACCATTCTCTTGCTCGTTGCGAGCCGGCTGGTACTTAAAGCGTTTCAAAAATGTTTACTGCCAATTTCGAGTTCAATTTTGTATAATTAATTTCTATTGTTCCTGCCGCCTGGGTAGTTGCTGTCATTTTTATACACTAAACAAGAATAGTCTTAGTCAAGAAATCGTTTATTAGCTGAAAACGGGATTCTTTTAATGCCTGGTGAAGAATTCCCTTTAAATAAATTGTGGCGAGAGAAATTTTGACATAAGACCATTTACCATGAACTTTATTCAAATTCAGATAGGGTAGCTTAACATATTACTGTTTGAGCTACTGCAGTCGGTATTTTAGAACTCGGATTTTTAGGGGTAATGCAATGCTAGAATAGTCAACATATCGAAAAAAATAGTTTAGCTAGAATGATACTTTAAAGTTCAATATTCACGGAACTCTATATCTAATAACGTCCCTAAGGGAACACATTGGTTGAATCAACGTTGATTCAACGTTGCTTCGGTTGAATCTACGTTGATTCAACGTTGTTTCGGTTGAATCAACGTTGATTCAACGTTGATTCAACGATGTGTTCCCTTAGGGGTAAAACTAGCCTAAAACTATAACGAACAACCTTATTTTTTTCTAATTCATCCTCTCTTCTCCATATTCTCATGAATTGCAATCGCGCTTAACGAACGTAAATTCAAAGCCATATTCCGATGAAGAATACCCTCGTTCCCTCCTTTTTCATCGCCCCCAGTAATGCCGCAAAATCCACGAAAACGCGGTCCGTCTTCCGCCAGTGCGACGCAATTTCGCAAAGAGCTCGACGAAATCGAACAAATGGCCTTGAAAATATAACGCGTCGTCGTTTCGGAGTCCCACGTGCGTGCGTCGCGCACAATGGCGCCGCGTTAACGGAAAATGCCATAAATCTGCATGGGGGCGCTTTGAATTTTCGATTTCTTGGCGCTCGATGTGTTCGCGCGGTGCTATCGCCCGGCGATTCGGGGCTCGTGATAGCGCGAGGGGCTGCCTTTGTACGTCCAGGTGTGCGCGGCAGGTTGTTGGCGGCGACCCAAAACAGGTTCCACCGCAAAGCCCACGACACGCCAGCGCGTTTCCTATTTTCCGCTGCTTTTTGTGCGCCGTTTGCATCCACGGAAAGCCGTTTAACGCGATCAATATAACCGGTTTTTCGGCCGGTTAATCCAATATGAGCTGCCCCGCGAGAGCTTTAGGCCGCTTTTCGAAAATGCGGCAATTCCTTTCGGCATTTCGGCGATATCAGTCGAGAGATTGTGTACACGGAGGATTGAAGGTGTTTGTAAGATGAAAGGTTGGCACGATTAAAAGACGATTTGACAATGGTGCGTGGAATTCGATAAGTGTACATGGGGACGGGGAAGATTTTTTGAACGAAGGAAGATGTTTCGAGGTACAATGAACTTTTTTTTCTGAAGAGTTCAACAAACCTGTTGAAAATACTGGAATATTTTAGAAAAAATACACGTTTTGTCTAAAATGTATCAAATTTGCTGTAAGTTATACCAGGGAATATTACGTGTAGTTATTAAATACATATTCAATTAATTGGTATTCAAAAATAAATATATATAAAAACTATAGAGCGATTCTATGAGATTTTTTATCTATATTTTATGAGTATATTAATTTAAAGTTAACATGCTTATAATTTAAAACCTCAGCTTTCTTTTTATCCGGTATCATGCAATATTTAGTATCCAAAAGGCATTCTGATACAGAACGAGTAGCCTATTTTGCAGAATTTGCATTTTGTGGATAAGTAAATAAAACTATTCGCCAACAAACCTCTTTTAGAAACAAATAGTTTTTAAGACAAGCAACAGATGGTACTTTACTTAAAACGAGCCTTCACTTAAAAAGATTGGTTTGTTTTTTGTACGAATGCACTGTTTTCGTTCAAGAAAACTTAGCACTTTGCGAAAAACATAAGTTTTTCATTGGGAAGAAAAAACTTCAAACCACCATCTACTTTCTCCCAAATAGTTAATTTTTTGAGTGAACTAAGCATTGATTGAATTCCAAAACTTGAAACAAAATTGAATTTAAATATAGAAAGATAACTATCCAAACTTAATTTAAAAAATATACCATACTCATTTGCATCATTTATTTCACCTTCCATTCGAACAACCGAATTTTCGAATTACGATTCAATTTCCAAAATCAAAAACGCGACGCACGTTCGTTGCAACTCGCGTTTTGTTTTGCTTTTGATCAACGCGCATCAGGACCATAATGCGACATTAATCAAGCTTGATTGAAATATTAATGTTTACGCGTATCGGTTTCGACATTTAATTCGGACGGTATACGCCCGCAGAAAGATTGAATGGAAACAATTTACGGCCGCATTTCGGCGTCGCGGATATTACGCGTGGTTTTTGTGCGACTTTTCGGCAGCGCCGTCGTGCCGTTAATTCCGGCGTTTCCAATGTTACAATAAAAACCGAATCAAAATGACAAATGGCCGACAGAAGGCTCGGGAATTCGCGGCGGGAATTTGGTAAGCGTGTCGCAATTCCAAGGGTACTCGCGGAGAAATTCGTACAGCGTGTGGAACGAAATATATGTAGTGGAAGTATAAATAGTTTGGACAACGAAAAAATAGTACCAGAAACTGTAAACTATGGTTGACGTAACTGCATTTGTGCCAACTGCATATAATTATCGCGGTGTTTTGTTTGGTTTAGTTTTCGTTAGGTGGGAAATTGGGTATGACAACACCATTCTGAATATTCTAATTGTGTTGACAGATTTCCTTTTGACTATTACTAAATCTCACTATTTATCTTTAATATCTTTAATTTAAATACATAATTTAATGACATAAATTATATGGAACGAATAAGAAGAATCAATTAAAATAACAAGATTGGAAAACTAAATTGGAAAAAGGTATCATTCAGTATAAGAATCTGAATTGAATTGTGATGTTTTGCCGATCACATTCATCACCCAAAGCGCAAACCACTTGTGAATCATCGACGTTGCAAAAGTGATCATTTCCGGCGATACAAGAATAACGGTCTTAAATCGAGCCGGGCTCTACACTTCTTTATCATTTTTTGCGCCAGGCGGCGTTGATATGCGCGTCGCTCGTGCACCGGCCGCTATTTTCGTGAATTATGGGAGCTCCCTTCGTCGGTTCGTGGGTGGGCGTGGGCTTAATTCGACTTAAGCATTTAGCTAGTTGATTTTATATGTTCTTAGATGACGTCACGCCCAAGCCCTTTGTACTTGAATTTGACAGTTTAATCAGCGCAATAAGAAGTCGTAACACCGACTATTCAAGCAATCAATTTGTCCGACGGATTATTTCGAATCTCGAGTTTCTTCTCGTTATTACAGTCACTTAATTGCGAACTTCTGCGATAAATCAACTCATTGTTCTTTAATTACACCAACTTTTATAATATCAATCCAATTATTCCTCACCTTTTTTGCAATTAACAAAAATGAATATAACTTTTTTGCAACAAGTGTTTTTTATAGCAATTTCATTTGCCTTATGTTGTAAGTTCAAGAGTATTCTATACCAAATGTGCAATAAACGAAAAACTTTGCAATTCAAATCAGCAAAATCAGTGCAATTTTACTATGAATTTTTTCTTACAAGCAACTCCTTTGCTGCGCACAAATTAGCGAATACAGAAAACGGTACCTGATTTTTGCAAACAGCAAATATCAGCATTCCCCAACCAATGATCACAGCAACTTGCGTGGTAAATTTCGAAAGTCGCTTTACCTTATCGCATTATATTATTACTATGGGTTGGCTCAACTGCGGACAAGCATCTCTCGGGTGTCATTAAGCGCAGAACACATGCGATATCGCGCAACTTTCGGCACTGCTAACTGCAGCGTGATCGCGCGGCACGCGCAACTTCAAAACTTGCCGCGCGTTCGCCATTAATATTCTGCACCAGTCTTCGACCGAAGATTTCAATTACAAGGTGTTCATTGAATGCGCCACGCGCATTTGCACCGCGCCACTTTGCCGCCGCAAACAAACGTCTTCGGGTCGCGCGATTAACTTCCGCGGTTACATGCCCGCAATACACAGAGAAAAATTGTGCCAGTTACGTATATCTAAAGCATTGGTAGGTAATCGGTATAAATAGGGATGAAATTGAGTTTTGCGTTGCCGAGGAAACGGTTTGAATTTAGGGAAAGATCAGAATCAGTTGATTTTAGTGATTAAATTAAATTCAATGGAGGTAAAGAAAATCTGTAAAGAAAATTGTCTTTACAGATCAGTAAAGAAAACGTATAGTCTTTAATGTATCGTTTCCTTTCCGCTGCAGAAATAAATAAAAAGTGGCAAAGAGGAAAAGGAAGAGTTTGCGAATCATTCTCCCGCAGACTTCGAGTTCAAATCCTGCCTTTTTCAAATTTTTTTTCTTTACTTTCTAAAAAAAGTATGGTGTAAAAATATGACATTTTTCCTTTCGTTCCTATTGAATTTAGTAATGTATATATAAATTAATATGTACTATGTTTTAAGTAATAATGTTCTTTGTTTTAAGTGCATTTTCAAAACCCGAAATGTCTCTCAGCCCTCCAATTTTCAAACGTTAAACAATTGTATCATAACTAACAAAACTAACAATGCAAGTTTAATCAAAATCTCAGCATTTCGAGTTAATCCCGTTTCCATCTAGACTAATCCCACCCTAAGTTTTGCAGTATAGCTCCGGTTATTGCCACCGCTGCACTTATATCCGCATTTCCGCGTACCCGTGGTGACGCCTGCTCGCCGAAAACGGCCGTTTTAATTTGCTGCGCGATCGCGAAGACGAACCGCGCGGTATTCGGCCGGGAATCGCAATTACGATTTCATTGGGCGCCGCGTTGTAATGGATTTTAATGCCGCGTAAAACATTCAGCGAGCTCGGCGAACGGGCGTTTTAATATAAGACGTGTAATTAGAAGTGCATTAAATTGCGAAAAGAGGTGTTATAAAAGTAGTGTGTTGCGTTCATTAAGCCGTAATACGAAAATTGCCATTTTCAGCGCGCGGTCGCGGCGTTATAATGTCCGCGATTCTAATGTCCAGATATGGTTGTTAATGCGCGAGCGAAAAGAACTTAAGCGCGGACGACTCATTCGACCGAATAATTGTTTTGCATAATCTGCTGTTGTAATTGCCGTGATTCCCGGACCCGGCGATTCGTTCGTTTGAGACTTTGCGTTCCAACTTATTTCAATACTTTTCGGCCCACTGAAGTTCTCCCGGCGAACTGTTCGGAGGAAATCGAATTCACATGGAGGAAGTAAAAAATTGGGTTGGGCTGGGGTTTCTCAAAGTCAACTTAACTGTTCGAAAAAGAGACTGTAAACATTACGGTGAGGACTATAAGATTCGGTTGTACAGTGGATTCTCGATTTAAGAGCAGAGTGCTTTGTTGTTTCTTGAGTAAAGATGTTACGCAAAACAAAAGACGTGAAACTGCTACTAAATCGAGGTTTTACTGTAATTTTATTGTCTGTATTTCTCGGCATTGGGATGGGAGACACAATTATTTGAAGTTTTAGTTTACTTCGTTCAAGTAAACATTTAATGCTAAAAATCACCCGATATCAATAAACTCTAGCTAAACACACTGAGAAAAATATTCTATGAAAAATTAGTAGAATTCCAGTAAATTTTACCATATCATATAGGAGTCGCGACGTATCGTATCCCATTTGGACAAATTTATTATATCTTCAAAGGAGACATTACTACAAGTTACAATAAATTTTACTATATCATCTGGGAAAAATTATTCGAAGTCATACTAATTTTTTTCAGATGGGAAAGGATACGTCGCGACTCCTAAATGATATGGTAAAATTTACTCAAACCCTTTTCTCAGTGTACTATAAAAAAAAGATAAAAAAAGTAAGGTGAGGTCAAATTAATAGCAAATTGGCTAGATTGTTATTTTATTTGTCTGTTTAATTAGAATAGTACAACAATAATTTTCAGTTTTACCAGAATTTGTACATGTGATATTTGAAATTTTACCTTATAAATGTGTAATTTCAGATCTACAATATATTATGTATGAATATCGCTGGATTTCCGATTTTTTTAACTCTTAACAATAATTCTTGAGTTTGAATTATTGTTAATTAATTGTTTGGGTGACGCCATTTGTTGACTGGTTTGTTTGAGGTAACGCTAACAATCAATCGACGAGAGTTTGATAATTGAACATGTTGTTTATTGGTTGTCTGTAATGAAACTTTGTCGATGGTTAGTTGTTTGCTGTGTAGTGGGAACACTGCATTCGTTTTAGACTTTGGATTGCATTTTTCATAGTCTATAAACCAGGAAAACAAATGACTAATCAACAATAAAACCATTTCCCCATTAGTTCAAAATGTTTTTTTACACGATACGTTCTCGTGCAGTGTGGAAAATATCTGCCAGAGACCGATCAATGGATCGGAAACCTATTCATCATTTTCTCATCCTCACAACCAAATATCAAACACAAAAATAAGGAATTTTAAAATATGGTTAACACTTTTCTCCAAAAATACGTTTCATCCCATTCTCCTCGTGATTTATTATTTGCAAATTAATTTATTTCCATGACAGTATTAGCCAAAAACTAATTGCATTAGCCATTTTATCTGTTTCTGAGTCATTTCCATCAGGAATTATCGTTTTGATGGAAAATTTATTTTTTCCTTCAGTCTTGAGTGTGAAGTAAATAACCAATCAAAAAGGTCAATAGGTCACGTCGATTACTTTCGTACTACATGATCTTGCTATTCATTCCATATTTACAGTTCATGGACCCGGAAAAGAATCCTTTCCTCTTTATGCAAAGTCCACTTTTCTCATCGAAGCAACTCCAGCCCAACTTAGCAATTTCCCAAACCCAACCTCTCCTCCAAAAACCAACTTTTTTATCCTCTCTCTCAAAACACCGTATACCTATCTTCCGACTTCTGTCTCTCAGTTTTCTACATCTCGGTCGTATAAACTCCAAAGTTTGGCGCCATAAAAGAACAAGAGGAAGGTCCGCCATCACTTATTCATAACTTTTCTCGCAACCGTCAGTCGCTTACGCGTGACTCGAGTTTGTACAAAATAAACCGTTTGCCGCCCCGCTGCCGAACGGCAGTGAGAAATGAGAAAAACATGGGAAAGGTCGAAATTTGAATTCACGGCAGCAGTCGCAACGTTTTCGAAACGAAGTGTCAAACAATAATATTGATGCGCGGAAAAGTCAATATAACGAGACGGTTGTTAAAGCCGTCTTATATCGGGATTGAAAGAATTTCGCGTGAAAAATTATTGATAACGTTTATAAATATATACACGCGCTGTATCGCCTTGTATGTCATGCGAGGAGACAGATAGCTCGAGCTTCCTCCATCGACCTGTCACGTGTACGTCTGTCGGTCTGACTATATCGCGCGATACACGCAATATATCGTAAGCCGCGTGGGGGCGAACACATTTTCGCGGGGAAAACGCGGGGCGGCAGTTTTGCAAATTAATTATGCCAACGGGAAGATGAAAAAAAAATTTTATATACACAAATAGATATTAATTGATAATTCAATAACTACACTGAAAAAACTAACCTAAAAATTCGTTTTGAATGAAAACGATTCCTTTTAAATGAAAAGGATTCCTTTTGTGCCAAAATGCTTTATTTTGACCTAAAAGGATATTTTTAACAGTGTAATGGAATAGAAGCAATATCTAGTATATTTATAATGTGTGAATATTAAATGTATAAGGCATAAATGTTCATCTAATATTTATAAATATACGTATATTATATTGGGGTATGAGTTTTTATATGAATTCTTCTCTATTCTTTCTAATTCCAGATATATCGACATTAAAAAGGTTCATTTGGATTCATAAAATGGAATTCATTCAAGTACTGTAGCAGTCAAACCAAGTTAAATCAAATGAATGCCGAATTTGGTCAAAAATCACATTTTTTTCTATTTTTTTCTATCCACAATGTTTCACGGGAACTGGCAGGTGGACGAAAGCTGGTTGTAACCGGTCAATCTTACGCTCATATTTGTTTCAGACCAAGACGATTCATGAACTCATCAATTTTATCGTAATCAGCGATTGACTGAATAACCTTTTGGCCTAGCTATGAAAAACGCAGTCGAAGGCAACAAAAGAGTTAATAACGCGGCGAAAAAGTAGTCGAAAAAGTAGACGTTTTTCGATTGGAATTTTAACCGGATTTTTGGCATATTCGCTAAAAAATAATGAAAATCGTTAAATATTAGTAATATTGTATTATTGCTTATATAAATGTAATTTTGTTTTCAATTTTATTATTCTGGGAATTTTTAATAAAAAATGAGAGAAAATTCTTTATATAAGACAATTTATATGAAAAAACTGCTAATTCAAGCAGACCTTAAGGTCAATAAATCTTGAATATAATAATCCGTATATTAATATAAACTGTTACTTACGGTTGATTTAAAGAAATTCTTAAATCAATTGGATGGAATGAATCTACTAAATTAGTACTTAAGTGCTATTATATAACATAATTAGTGACTGATGAGAACTAATCAAAATTATATACTACATCTAGCACAAGATCTAATTTAGAAATGTCTAAGGCATAGAATATTTACTTGATTTAAGATCTTATATAAGATCTGATGTAGATTTAATGGAAACATCTTTGGACCAATCGATTGTCAGATTTCACATTTGAGATAATAGATCATTGATCAGCAGATCTATCCACTTCAAAATTCATTGAGTTCTCGATGAGGTTTAACATTTGATAGTGAATAAGAATTCCATGGAACCGATAATAAAATTATTGCTGATTGATATTAGTTAAAACATCAACTGATACAATCAATGAACTTTACTGTCTATTCAGTAGTTCTGATTAACTGACGTCAGTGACATGGTAGACAGTTGGAGGTCACGGTGATGTCAACAAACATTTGTCCTTAAGCATTCCCATTGCAAAATATGGTTCCATCATCAGTTAAAATATTAATAAAACAAGTTATGTAATTGTTCTTCAGTCAAAATATCGTAGATATCTGTATTCAAAAGCTTAATTCTTTCAAATCACTCAAACTTGAGTTTAAAACTAAACACTAAAGTAAAAAATAATCATTTATCATTACAATCAACCTGTCACCGACAAAACATGTCAGATAGTGACTGAAAAACTCCATTGAAAAAATTTTAACTCGGCCTCCATTCGGACTCATTTTTGCATCAAATTCAACCGATTTCTAGACCTGCCATATTTTTTCTCATTGTCAGTTGGCAGAACTGAATTTTCAGTGTAATCACTGCAAACAATATCGAATGGAAATGAATAGAAAAAGAATTGAGAAAATTAAATTGAAATCCAAAATAGCAATTCAATTTAATTTTGTTCCGTAAAACCCTGCAAAAAATGTATAGAACAGAAATGAATGGAAAAGAACTGAGAATGAAGAAATTCTTCTTTTTTGGAAAGATTCAGCATTCATAATATCATTCTCAATTCCCTTCAATCCTTTTCTATTCTGGTTAAAATATGACGGAACTTGCGAACAATTTGATTTCTTGAATGCGTACTGTAACTTATATAAAATCAAACCGCAATTTCACAGTTCTCTTTTAAAATTAAAGAACTGTGAAACTACTTGCAACTCCTCAAGTAATCCTTAAATTTTACAGTACTTTTTTCCAATTTTACATCATATTATCAATTTCCTATTGCTATTGCCTACTAACGAATTAAATTTGACAGTCACTTTGCTGGAACCCAGAGCAGCCGCAGCCGTCGGCCAATCAGGATTGATGTCACTTTACGATGCGATGTTCGCCCAGTACGGCGTGAAAATAGCCCAAGTGCTCGTCACCAAGCCCGATTTCTACAACGAGGAGACCAGGAAGAACCTCTTCAGCACTTTGAGCGAGCTGATCAGTCTGAACATAGTGCCGATCATCAACACCAACGACGCGGTGTCGCCGCCACCGGATGTGGACGAAGAAGTGAGTGGCGGCACTGGTCGCAGGGGCATATCCATCAAGGACAACGACTCCCTGGCGGCCATGTTGGCTGCGGAGGTCCAGGCAGACATGTTGATCCTGATGAGCGACGTGGATGGCATTTACAACCTGCCACCCTGGCAAGATGGCGCCAGGTTGCTGCACACCTTCAGTTCGGACCAGAGAGGCTCCATCCAGTTTGGGGAGAAGTCCAAGGTCGGAACCGGGGGGATGGACTCGAAAGTCAGCTCGGCGCTGTGGGCACTAGATCGAGGGGTTTCAGTGGTCATCTGCAACGGCATGCAGGAAAAGGCTATT